>LS857789.1:92763-118498 GCA_900490955.1 Micoletzkya japonica | reverse complement strand
CCCCCCCGCCGCCCGAGGGACTCGGAGGCGGGAAAACGCGAAGTTTATCCATCGATTCGCTTTTACCATATTTTCTTCATTGATTTCTGGTGAATTAGGTATAACAGAATAAAATGATGATTTTTAAAGGTATGGGTGCTGAATTCTTCTGGTATGGGTGCTGAATTCTTTTGGATTGGTGCTGTTTTCTTTGGGTGTGGGTGCTGCATTCTTTTGGATTGGTGCTGAATTCTTTTGGATTGGTGTTGAATTCTTTCGGTATGGGTACTAAACTCTGTTGGTATCATTACTGAATTTTGGGCCTCGCATTGGCCCAAAAGATTTCTTCTCCATTCCCTGCCTACCTCTGATGTAGGTAGAGTACAAGGCGATCTTAAACATATCAATGACGAGAAATCGTCATAGTCCCCGGTTTCTCGAATTGCTGCTCTCGTTCGCCGTATCTGGTTTGACAGTTGCCACCTAAACGGTCAAATTACTCTCACCGCTCACTCGTTCCTACGTGTAGAATGCGAAACTTTACGACCCCCTCTCATGAAATTAGAAACAAAGAGCTAAACCTTCAAAGTTTGGAAGGCCACCGTAAAGCAATCGATCAAAAGATGACCCATGAATTACTTTTTGGAAAGAAACGAATTTCTATCTCAAATTCGCATCACTTTGATATCCACCCCACGCGTTGCTGTGGGCCTGGATTCATTCTTTCCTATAGACCCTCCTCTCTGAACTATCGCATGAACAACTTCTTTGTAAGGAGCGCAAGGGCTTTCAATTCACGTCAAAACTCTTTGCCTATACGTCAGCCTGTGTCATAAATATAATCCTTCCTAATAAGTTTTCACTATTTCCTTTTTTTCCTTGTCTTATCTATGCATTTCCTTGTGAGATTGCAATAAAGTTATTATTATTAACATTGGGTTGCGCACTGACAATAAGCCGCGCGAAACAGCTAACCGCCTTCGTAACTAGATGCCTCTACCGATCTATCGCAAACTGAGAAAATGGATCATAATCAGCACTGAGAGTCGTCCTCCCTTACCCGGTTTCATCGCTATGATCCCCTTTGTAACTCATTGTGATCTCACGCTGACAAGGCAGGAAAGGGTGTGATTAGATCAGCAGGGTAGCAATAAGTACTGTTGAATCGAGATTGAAGAATGACCAGCAATTTTACTTCAATCTACCTACTCAAGTGATAGCAGACTCGTGGGGGCAAAAGATATATTGGTTAGATTGAAATTATATTCAAAGGTAATTAGTGTTTTTGAGAGAAAGTTTTGAAAAAAAACTCTAGTATGGACCATCCGATATTTGCGAACGGTTATTTGGGAGTTGACATGTTCGTTGTTATGCATTGTGCGATGATATTATCGATTCTGCGTGTCAGATTCGACAAAAAAGAAAAAATTGTGTTCCGGAATTGCATATGATAGACATCATTTTCAATATTGCTTACTGACAAAATATTGTTGACGAAGTATATCGCATCCACTTCATGAGATGAATGAAAACATAAAATATTGAATAGCTTTCTACAACCGTTCCGTAGGATTCGGAGATATCCCTAATTTGCATACTTATTGGAAGACTCTTGTCAATCTGTTGATGAGACGCGAAATGTGAAGAAGAACTCCACTCGCCAGTCAATCCCGATACACATATCGTTTCCACTGAGTGTTTAGCAAGGGCCCACCCTCCCACTGGCATACCTCAAGATGAAGGCGGGGTGGACACAGCATTCTGCCCGGTGAAGAATGTGTCTAATAGCGAATCGACCACTGTTTTTGAATTTACTCAGCAGTGGCTGAACAAAAGTGCCTCAAATTTTCAGAGCGTCTTGAACTCATAGTGATGAGCTTAAGTATTTAAATTCATAATTTTCCATTCACTGGTTCGCCCACAGGATCGGATCCCATGGGCGGAAACCGCTATTCTCTAATCGAACGCTAGGAATGCTGTGTGGAGCGTATCCGGAAACACGACTAAGGTCAAATAAGGTCTTATAAGGTCTCAAAGAGGATGCATGATATTCTAAGCATTCAGCATCAATGGCAAATGCTCAAGTTTTCCGACCACGTTTTTTCCGAAGCTTTTTCCAAATACTGAGGTAATACATACTAGAAAAGAATGCGAACATTCGTCCAAACTCATCCGCCACTTTCTTTACCCATACCGTGGTGAACAACTATTATGCAAACAAAAAAATTGAGGTCTTTTGTTTAGCAAAATCATAAAAGACCAATTTAGGTTCTCGCTTTAGTCACCTTCATTCCGATTGTTGTGCTATTCTACAAGGCAGCTCTGGCTTATGCTATGCCTATAGTATCCTATTTGCTGCCTGCGTGTGGGGATTAGGGTTCTCGGCTAATGTAAAAATAAGTTGCTATTATGTATAGCTCAAGCCCAATCAAGAAATGCGCGGAACGGACGCTGGTATATAGGCAAATACGAGTTTGCCAACTTAGGAGGAGAAGCAATGGCTTTGTAGAGACGTGAACGATCTTTTCTTTCAACGATATTTTAAGCTTTTTTCTTTTCACTTTCTAAAAAGAGATGCTACGCAAGGACCTTAGTTTCTGCTTTTTTCTTACTTGCTTTTACTTTATTTGTTTTTAGCGGAGCTCATTTTAACAATGAATCTTGTGTGGAACACGTCATTTCCCTTTCTATTGCCTACATGAATTCTCGAAATTTATGCACGTGAAAGGGCGCATGGTTTCGCCAATATTGTCACTCTCATCATGCGAGTATTCGAACTGTATCGCTGTGACCGGCCAACGCTGTGTAACGTTAAATATGACGGAGAACCCAGAACTATAAATAGATAGTTAGCGCTGGAAGTTTGAATGATGCACAAAGATCGACGACGTTGTGAAACATAATCCTTTCTTCTACTAGGATTGACGAAAATGACGAAAACTGGCAAAAGGCAGATTTCGCTCAAACATTAACTTTTTGCGGGTAGAACATGCCATTCACGCGCTTTGCATGGCTATGTTTCACTATGATCTGGCTTCTTATCTTGTGGAGAGTGAAGATAACCGTCAAAAGGATTCACCGTTGTAGGAAACAGTCCTAACCAGAATGCTGCCACACGCGGGTACGATGGCGCTGCATCGATATGCCGTTCATCCTTAGGCATCGGGACTGTCGTGTAGACTATACTCCATTAGATATGGACCTGAGAGGGCTAGCTCGATAACATGCCGCCTCCCAGCCTCTCTCTAAGGCCAACTGCCTACTTTGCTGAAGGGGATAATCCACCGACTTCGGAACCTTACAAGCCAACGTTTAGCGAAATTTTAATTCTCTAAACGAAATGGCGGAGAAGCTGTTAAATATCACGGCAACTGATTGATCTGTAATAATTCGAAACAGCTTAATAGAGACGAATAGCTATTCACAATACGGAACGGAGCCCTCTTTGTTGAATTTACTCTTGAACTATAAATAAAATGTTCTTGTGTTTATCGTTGCTTTATTGATTCGCTTCCGGATCACGTATGATCTGCATTATATATTTTTGTCTCACATCTTCGCTAATCTTTTGGGTTAACTTTCCTTTTCTCTATTGACTAGACAGTTCTTACATATTAGGGTTCTCTTTCTGACGCTTTTTTCACGGTTATGTTTCACTTTTCGACCTCTGTAGGCATGCTCTAGCATTTATGGAAGCATGAAACATAACCGAGAAAAAGCGTCAGAAAGAGGAACCCTATTGCATATCCCTAACGAGTACTGCTATTCCTGCCATTAATGGCGTGAATGAAACTGTCTTTATTGCGAAGGGGCGGCGTCGTTTGACGAATATTATCTATGTCAGAGAGTTAGAGCGAACTCTGCAGTCTCACTTTCTACTCAAACACAAGCTGATCTCAATGGGAAGATAAAGGTCTCAACATTACGAAAGGTCATTATCGCATTTCTTTATACCCCCCATAATTGTATGTTGGAGAAGTAAGCACAGTGCAGCCAATTTTTCATTAGGCAAGTACCACAGGCGTTCGAATCAAAAATTTGAGAGAAGCGTAACAGAACAACATTGTGATGACTGATAAAGCTGATAAAGGAAGAAGGTATGTTCACTGTTGAAAGAGTAGCCGTAAATATCAGGGTCACTCTCATCAAACGGTGAGAACGAAGGGACAGTGCGTGCGCTCATTTAACCACTTCAACGGGAGAAGGACGAACTATGTTGCTTCCCTAGCAGGTTTATCCCTTCGTCCACGGTCTCACCGTTCGTATGATCTTTCTTCCCTCCCGTCATAAAGGGTCGCCTACCGTACCCGTTACTTCATTCCTTCATGGCCGCGAAGAGATGTCGCTTTGCCTAGTTTCCTTTTCCCCTACTTTAGCTTAGAATCTGCTTTTCCGGAAAGTTGCTGTGTGCAGCAATCATTTTTCGATATTTACTTCGACCCTCTTTTGTGTCTATATTGCAAAGATAATCTTTTTTATGCTGTGTAGAATGTCAACTTTATATAGTAGATTAAAAAGATCCGTCGGTAAATCATTCCGAATATAAGGCGAGAGCGTGTGCAAAAGTGAGAGTGTTTGACTCATTTTGGAATGAAAATAATGGACGGACCGGTTTATTCTACTATAATTCTAATTACAGGTTTAATGGAGACGAATAATAAAATAATGCCATTCGTGTTATCTGCTCAAAGTCTGGAAAATGCTAGTAATGTATGTCTCGTCAAGGAAGAGACTGAACCTCCGAAGGAGAAGAAGAAGAAAAGAGATGATATACAGGTGAGTAAACTGCGACTAATAGATGTCATTTACATACCATCTTATTTATATCAAGAAACAGCTATGTAATGATTTACCAATATCATTCATTTCTATTAGAAATTTTCTACGTAGAACCAATTAGCGAGCGGTTTATTGATTGTAAAAAAATTTTTCTAAACGAAGTTTCAAGTAAAAAAGTGAAACTATCAGACTCAGGATACTGAGAGCTATCCAATGATGTCAAAACTGCGAATGGAGGATGTTGAGTGGAGGCCATTAACCTGCTTTATTCAGGGCCTTCGAGGCATAGCAATTCTCAGCGTCCTTCTCACGCATTTGGATCGTCCGTTGTTTGCCAACGGCTATCTAGGAGTGGATATGTGAGCTATAGATTTATTATTGATGAAAGAAGTTCCATCAGAGATTAGATTCATTCCTAGTTTATCTGCGGTCTCTTCATACCGCTTTGCTCTCTCTGTTAGGAAACATTCGAATGAAACGATAGACGCACAGCGTTCTGGCAGCAATGCAAATGTTAAGCGAACGAGATGCCGAAAGTTAACCCTGATTTCGGTAGGAATTCTCGCACAGAAAACATTTATCCGGAACATTTCGGCTCGTTCGCTTAACATTTAGAACATTGTGGACGGAGAATTTTCCTTAACCATCGTGTACGCATAACGGTTCTATAATTCGCCTATTTATACAACGATGCATACATCACTCTCCAAGTCAAAGCAATACATCTGTATTTACAGTGGCCTTCCCGTGAAATTACTTGAATTTAAGGGAAAAATCGATAATAGCAAAAATAAATGTTCAGCTTCTTCGCACTATCCGGCTACCTAATGGCCGCAATTTTGTCGAAATACGAAACGCTTGATTGGCGTTCAATTCTCAACTTTTACTCAAGGCGGATAAAGCGGATCATTCCCATGTACTGCGCACTGCTTCTATTTGCATCGGTGAGAAAATTATCGTTTTTTTGCATTTTTCTTCAACATTTTTTTCCATACCTGATAGTATGTATAATTAACCCCTCCCATAACTAAGACTAACGAGACCTAAATAGCTCCCAGCTGGGTCAGAGGCCCGCTGGGAGACAAGCTTAAGCAGTGCGTATTTTCTTGACAATGAGTACACTACCGGTAGGGATTGAAATGGAATACGATACAGAATATCAGATCAAAATATCGATATGTTGAACGATTTTTATTGGTTTATCACCTTTATCATTACTGGCAGTGGATGGGATTCCAAAACATATAACCGTTCCGAGTTTTCTCAATTCCTACCTATGACGCTCTCCTCTTCTTCGAGAAAAAGTAGTTTATCGGCTGTCTCGGACCTCTTTCGAAGAAATATGATGGTTTTGCTGCAAATAACGATCGTTTACGATTTTCACAAGGATGTGAAACATGGTACAAGTATGCCAAACTCCATGGCGCTTGTAATACCATCACCAAGATGTGTGACTGTTTCAATATTGGCTGCAAACAGGTTTTACTCACCCAGAACCCATCTATCTGCAGCAAGTTCAAATGTAAAACTGATGGATGAAAAGAAATAGAAGCAGTATCATGACGGGTCGCCATTGCTTCGCAATTAATGCCAGATTAAATGCGCAGTCGTAATTCGGCTATGTTCAGATCGCAGCTCCGATCGTCTTCATTCCCGTCGACATCGATGCTTACAAGACGAGCCTCTCATACGCACTGCCCATATCCTCTTATATGTTACCCGCCCGCGGGGTGGGCAATTCGCATACCTTGCCAATAGTGTGTCTATGATAGTGTAAAAGTGTAGTGTAGGAGTGCAAGATAGTATAGGATAGTAAATAGTGTGAGAGATTATTGAAGTATCAAGTAATAACGAGTCAGTAATTCCGCACACGTTCCACTGGCGCTGAAGATTAACATAGAGTAGAAGTTAGATTGTGGCGAACATTCCCAGTTTAAGTTCTCTCAATAACAAGGGGAAAGGTCTTCGTTGCAGCCCCCACACCTGTCTATCAGCCATCTGTGGTCGCTGAGTATTGAGATGCAGTACTACCTCATTATTCCCTTTGCTGTCATCTTCGCCCGCTACTTGCCGAATAACAACCTCAAGCTGGCCTTCTACTTCGTACTCTTTACAGGTATTTCCCTTGTTACTGTTGTGCATTCAACATATCAGTAATGAAGGTACTGCCATGACGGTTGCAATGGTCCAGAAAATTGGAACGTATAAATCGTGATTCCGCCGCTACGGTGTTTAGCAAATTTTTCTTACTTGAAACGATATCATTTCGTTCTAACAAAAGATATCAGGAACTAGGATAGCTTTTTGCGATCAGTTTCACCTGAGTTTTGCATGATGCACTCAGTCAGAAAAATATGTATAACATGCAATACAATTAAGGCGTTAAAAGAGGCCCTTACAACATTGATGTATACCACAGAATACAATAAATGTATTGGGATGGGTCCTATGTATACGACGTATACGTCCGTATACATTTGTGTATTCCGAGCTATGCATTACTTCCAATACATTCTACCCTTTCACATATTTTTCTGTGTGCGCACAGTGTGATGCACATGATGCACACTACCAGTTGATTAGATTACCTTGAAAGGCACCGGAATCGGCGTTACAAACGGAACGATTATTTATATCTTTCTTTTTTCCCTACTATATTCAATATGAAGGACCCGTTGAGGGTCACTGGCGCTGTGCGATTCGGTGCGCGTGAACGAGGACCAGCAGATCTTCCGCATTTTCCAGCGCGCATTCCAATTTCTCATTGGTAGCATCGTGTATCAGGTATTTTCAGCATGAAAACTAATCTTATCAATGGTTTTCGAAGAATAATCATAAATACTAGAGTTCCGCTAGACTCTCGCTCAAAACATTTTTTTCCTTTGAATACAATCTAATTTCCTTTGAATACAATCTCAATCTAACCAATACAACTTTTGTCATTA
Source organism: Micoletzkya japonica (assembly GCA_900490955.1). NCBI lineage: Eukaryota > Metazoa > Nematoda > Chromadorea > Rhabditida > Diplogasteridae > Micoletzkya > Micoletzkya japonica. The sequence goes on along the minus strand of LS857789.1, from coordinate 110,795 downwards.
TTAAATACGTATTAAAGGGTCCCTCCAACCATCTCATTCATTTCAAGAGATAACCAATTAAGAGGTTGATTGATTGTGAGAGACAAGAGAGGAATGAAGAGACGCAGACAGCGAGAGAGAGATCTTTGCGCAGCTTTTTCTCAGCAACGGCGAGGTTTCAACTAAAAAGGAGAGAGTATGCGACTTATGACATTGAGAGCTATCCAATGATGTCAAAACATTCATATGGTAGATATTGCCTGGAGGGGCCCTTTAAATACGTATTAAATAAATTATTTATTAAATACGCCCTGTGGTTACAGCTGCCAAAATCATCACGGTTTCCGAACAACCTCTACACGAAGATTGGTTGCGCCTTCGTTGCGCTGGCCCTGATAGCACTTAATGCGGCTCCACTCTACATGATTCCGATGGTCCTTGCACGCATACTGGTAAGGAATTTCCTCATTTCTGCACCCTCCTCCCCTTATGATGTTCAGTTTTTATCTAGACTATCAGTGGATTTGGGTCCAAAGTAGGGGGCTTTGATATAGATAGGAGCGGTCAGAGACTTCAAATCTTCTTCAAAAACCCACTCAGTATGAGGCAACGATGAATCTTGAGTTGCCTCTTGATCTTGATCCTCGATTGGCGCGTACTCCCCTCGTACACCAAGTCTTCAGAGGGGGCTTCTTTCTGAGCCTTGGTTGAAATTGCGTGGGATGACTCTTGGCTGAGAGACGAATCAGGGAGCGAACCGCACGCGAGGCACAGCATTCCAAGCGTCATAATACGCGATTGGCGGTTTTCGCGCATATCCTGTAGGCGAAGCAATCATCGAATATTTATGAATTTAAAAACTTAAGTTCACCTCTATGAACTCAACAAGCTCCAAAAATTTTGTATACATTGGTTCATTCATTCTTTAGAAAATTCCAAAATAGTGGTCATTTCGCTATTAAACACATTCTTCACAGAGCGGAATACTGTGGAGGGGAACATAAAAACGATGCACATAGACAGAGGAAGAATGGTCAAGGAATGGCCTTATGGTGTATTCAGTAAAAACGTATGCAAAACGAATTGAGAATAGTGCGTGATCCTCATTGTGGTTGATCGAATAGTCGAGACGACTTCGTGTGGTCAGAATGTGATGAGGAGAGAGGAATTTCACTCAATGATGATGAACAACGTCGCCTTCCCTCTCTCCTCTTCATATTCTGACCACTCGAAGTCATCTCGACCGACCAAACTCTTCTTCCAGGTTACAGTTTGCACGGGAATACTACTGCACGCGGGAAATACTGTACAGACCTACGTATTGACTAACAGGTTTATTGGTTTATCCACACTTAAATAGAAAGGAAATATTAATATCAGACAATGGCACAGTATAGTTCATAAGCAGGTATAAGAGAGCTTACTAAAAGCTCAATTTTTATCAGGGTTATACATTCACAGTGAGAATGTGGAAACCTTCAACTGATAAACGCTCTCCGTTCAGACCTCTCACGTACATTGGCGATCTCTCATATGTAATGTACCTCTTCCACTTCCCGATTCTCAGCTATTTCTTCTACTTTACCGATGGTCACCTGACATATGATCGTGAGTTTTGACACACCCATGAAGATTAAGGTTCACCTTTTGACTCCTTTTCTTGATTATGGTTCACGCTTCTATAAATACCGGAATATATTTACATGGCACGCTGAAACATAACCGAGGAAAAGCGTCAAAAAGAGAACACCAATCAGGACCCTTAACCGTAGTCTAACTTTAAGATTTGTTTTTCTTGTCATCTTTTTTGTTTCAGAAAATATCAAAGCCTTCTTCATCTTCCTCGCCGTTTCGATTCCAGTTCACCATATCCTTGAGAACTACTTCATCGCTGCTTCTAATGTTAGTTTCATTGATTCCTTTGCATATCATGAGCTGATTATTTCAGAAGAAAGCTTTCTCGTTCTGGGCTGCATCGTACGTGATTCTCATAACCTTCCTCTTTTCTCCTCTTCTAAACATGGCTTCATTCACCCTCCATCCAGGTTGTTCACACGAGTTATAAACGTGCACTTTTTTTGCTTGGCTGTTTACTTATCACCGTTCGAAAAGGAAAAGTATATATGACTATTCATTAAACTTTAGTCGGAAACCCATCACTCCGGGAAGCGATCAACTTCAACGTACGCGAGATGTATTCGAAGCCACCTTTCCCGGAAGGATTCGAAGCGGACCGTTCGATGGAAAAGTCTGACTCTTGAAAAAAATTATTTTTTTTTGAAATAATTTCAGGAAGTTTGGTCATCTCGATACTGTTCAAGCAGGAGAACTGGTAATGATTAGAGGAGTCTTAGATTGTCTCTACCTTAGATTAGTTTAATGTCTGCATCCTTTCAGCCCCGCAATGGTTCCTTATCGATCGCGGTGATCGGTGATGCGTATGCGTGTCGGTCTTTCGGTGCGATTGCTGAAGCGTTCCCCGATAACAGCGGCAATTTCCATTTGCTGTGTGATCAAGGTAGCTCTTTGAACCGTTATTATAGTAGAGAAAAATGGAAGATATAATCGTTCCGGTCGTAGCGCCGATTCCGGTACTTTTCAAATTGATCTTACCAAATTCTAATGTGCACTATGCGAAGCTCTAGGTAATACTGATATCAAAAAGTTATCCATGTTCCTGATATCTTGTCTTGGATCGGATTGGTATCGTTTCAAAGCGTGAAAAAATCGCTAAAGACCGTACACTGAGCGAAATTACCCCAGCTTTACGCCTTATGGGGTAAATCTTACACCGACTGGCTGGGGTAAATTTGAAATTTCACCAGCCATCTGGGGTAATTTCAAACTTACCCCAGCCAGTCGGTGTAAAATTTACCCCATAAGGCGTAAAGCTGGGGTAATTTCGCTCAGTGTAGCGGCCGAATCACGAATTATATGATCCGATTTTCTAGACTATACTATCTTCTGAAGTGTCGTTATTATGTCAGAATACTCATTGCTCGGAAAGAACAGCTCTTCACGAGGACGAGTTGAGGAGTTCCTCAAGGCCTCGAGCCCTCACATAACTTTTGTCGCTACGAGGTTGCGAGTTCCCGAGAATCAGCCCACTTTTTGCATTTCAGGGAACTGTCCATTCTGGACAAAAATGTATCAACGGTGGATCCGAAGCTTGAATCGTTTATCAACAACGTTGAGTCCATACGGTGAGTGCTGACAAGACGACACATTTTACATTTACTTACAACCCTTTGATATGCATGGAACTTTGCAGGAACGCCTCCGAAGTAGTGGTTTTGCTTTCACCTCTGAGCGCAGGATATGTGTACGCTACGATAGACAGATCGTTCATCAGGGATGAATGGGTGAGAGGATGCATTTTCGTCTGTAGCGGAAACGGGATAAGTTTCTGAACTTGCGAAGAACCTATATATAAATCGACAAAGAAAAGGAAAGAAAAGAAAATAAATTCTGATCTAAGGAGCTTCGTGGGCCCACGTACCTTGTCAGTCTTCCACTGTACCAAGATCAGGACGAAGCAGACTTATCTAAATATGCCATTACTACGGAGGTTTGCTTTGAGTTTCCGAACCACTACATAAGTACCATCTTCAAAACGATATCGTGGAAAGTGTCGACATTCACATTGACCATACATTTTCATAATAGACACGGAAAGACAAATTCATTCAGCGGTTCAACCAGTCAATGGCACTCTATCGGCACTACCTGAAGAGTGTTGAATCGCCGACTGTTCTGACACTTGACTTGGACTCTGCTATGTGTGAAGGCGGTCTATGTCGCATGTGAGTCATTTTCGATCTATTGCAATAATTTGCAAAAACCTTAAAGGAGCCCGACCACGAGTTTCTAACCATATTGGCTCTTTACGTCATTCAGTAGATCTAATCATCCTGATCGGGTATTCCGAGCACAATGTTCTAGACCTTTGGAAAGCGAAAATCATTAGGATGCCATCTTTTCAGAGTTGTATGAAGCTCTAGGTGGGTGATAGAAGTTAGCTTTAGTGTCTATTAGCATCCCCTTCCCCTCTCCTTCATGACAATGTATTCGAGGTGCGCGGCACACCGACCTACCGTATTAAGAAATGAATGATTTTTCGCTTTCGAAAGGTTTTGCATTGGGGAAGAATACCATGCGAGTTTTATACGATTTCATTCACTCTCTGCGGAGTAGTGAAGGTGCAAAGAGCAACGCGCTTTTCACAAAATCGGATATATTAGCCGACTGAGAAGAGATACAGCTCTGAATTACTGACAAGATGATTTTTTACATTGTTCTGATCATTTTTGTAAAAAGAACGATCGGAAAAGATGGGCGGAAAGGCCTAAATTGATATATCAGGGTAGCGCGGGAATTCAAATCCCACCGTATTCGTGGGCCGGCTCCTTTAACAGTTTAAGACGATGTCACACCAGATTAAGACAACAGACTGCTGACCCACTAACATATTTCTGATTATCCGGGGCACAAGTCGTTGTTCTCTTACCTATTCCTATCTGCTTATGATCTATCCTTGTACTGCAATTTCCAACTCCTTTGGTATCCAAGTGTGGTTGCAACCTCATGAGTATAGTGGAATAAAAAGATCCGTCAGTTTATCGAGCCGAATCGAGAGAGTGTGCAAAAGTGAGAGAATTCGACTCATTTTGGAATCAAAGAAACTGAGGGAGCGGTTTATTCTACTATGATATACCTATAAATGAACGAATGTGATGATCTCAGGTACGACCCGACAACCCTTCATGCTCTGTACGCAGAGGGCGACAATCCGCCGACCTCCGCTGCATACGAGAAGCTCAAGCCGGTATTCAGGAATTTGGCCAGCAGACTAATGAAGATGGCCGCCGACGCGTAGATTCCGTTATTGTCTTAGTTTTATCAAGACTACCATTAGGATTATAATGATGAGGATTCAGCTATGATGTCACTTATAAAGGCCCTTCATATGCTAATGGACGATGGTCCACCGGTCTGAGCAGTAGGTTTATTTTTAGAGAATTTGTATATATTTTGCATGCTCTAACAACCTGAATCTAGATATTCCTACTGTTGTGTAGCGTCATATGGTAAATAGGCATGTCTATGTGCATCGTTTTTTATGAACCAAAGAATCTTTGCATCCATAAAATAGTCAACACTAAACAATTGCTTCTCCAACTTTTCGTTGATAGAAATATCCGCTTTTGCCTACTGTGAAAAGCACGCGATTATGCGAAAGTTTACGAAGCGACAGTCTGTCCACAAGAGATCAAAATCCACATGCAAATGAAGACAGGGCGGGTCTCCAGCAGAACACAGATTAAAGCAGACAATCAATGGCCCCTGAAACATTCACATGAACACAGACACGAAAAGGTAATCCAGTCTAGCGAGCAGAACACGCATTATTTATATAAAATCCTGACGATATTTTATTTATATTATTTTATCATCATGCCTACACATGAAACAACATTAAGGGTGAAGCAAAGGTACACAACTAAGGATGACTCTCCAATGAAAGCGTGCGAATAAAAAGGCGAATAATTAAGAAATTATAAGACGGAGACGAGGATAGGGGAGGGGAAAGGAATAGAGGGGGATGTCCAATAAGCTTGATGGTCATCTTGACTGTGATCCTTGTTTAGGAGAGGGACTAGACTACTGCGTAAGGGAGTGCAGTGAATGAGCAGAGGAGGGATACTCATAAGAAGGATGATTTAGATGACACTAGGTGGAAACAATAGGGGAATGGGGGCAGGGGCCTACTGCTCACGGGGATCAACGCCGGCTAACACAGAAACGATAGGGTGATTGGACAATCTATGTTTGAATACACGAGTAGAGGGAGAGGAAATAACGGATTCAGGTAACTGAGGGAACCATCTAGATAGGTACACGCAAAGAAAATGAGTGGAAACGAACAGTATGCTTAGTGAATTCACGATGGATAGAGAACCGTGTGGTTCGACTACGGGAAGGCCGATAGCTAAAGAATTTAGCTCTGGCGAGAGATGACTCGCCATGCAAAATTTGCATGAAAAATAGTTTGATTCATTAGCTCTCAAAACTCAAACTTTCCTTACCACAATGTTCTAAATGTTAAGCGAACGAGCCAAAGTGCTTAGGATACGGTGTTTTCCGTGCGAGAGTTCCTACCGAAATCAGGGTTATTTTTCGGCATCTCGTTCGCTTAACATGTTGACTGTTATCAGAACACTGTGTTACCGCCGCCTATGCCTTTCCGGAGAACTGACTCGAGATTCCGCTTACAATGTAAGGTGCTCCAGGGCCACGGATATCTCGACGATTTGTATGGAAAAGCTTCTGAGGGAAAACCCCTAGCACGATAAGTCTCAGTTATTATTTTGTAAGCAGAAGCCATGATGAGAGAAAAAACGTTAGACCTCTAAATGCCCGTACTGCGTGACGGGTGTTCGCGTAGTTCATCGAAACGACAGCAAACGATGCTTTTCGTGCATTTAGTTAACCAGGAAGGGCTTAGCATAGATTGGTGAACAATTGGAACAAATGCAACTGAACCGTTCGCGATCATCTACATGTTCACGTTTGCATTATTACTCGGCGATGAAATCTTGCCAAGAAGCGACTAAAAAAAGTGTGATACATCATAATGTAATCAGGGTATAAATATTTTAAAAAAGATTAATATCCAACGAGATCATCTTTATTAGAAGTTTCAGGTACCGATTCTGTTCTTATCAGCTTTCAAGCAACGACAAATAACCAAATTAAAAGCCCAGTAATTAGAAAACGATGGATTTGTTTTATAGATATATGACAATGCTATTCTAGGATATAGACGAGAATGGTGCCTCCGAACCGGGAGGCCGGCTTTTGGACAAAGCCGGCGATTAGCATTTATAACTAAGGCAAGCGAGCGAGACGTGAGCATACAAAAGTATGGTAAGAGAGCGGAGCGAACCACCGCTCAAAAATCGTCTCTGAAGAAAAGTTTACAAGTGCTCATGAAATACATTTCCCGAAATTTTTTTTCAAATATAACCTTTTTGCGAACAGGTTATAGATGTATTATTATTCCCGAAGAATTACCGACAGTTGAGAACGTTAATTGATCTCGTGATTTTAAAACTTGCTGATTACAAGCTGAAATTAGATAAGTGAAAGATGTACCGTACTCATGAATCCGCAAAGGGTATGATACATAGCGTTGAGTAAATTGCCCTATCGCATCGATGTCTATCTATAATTTCTCCAGTTTCATGTCTCACTAGGATAGAGATAAGCTGGATTACCCGCAGTATGTGTTTTGTTAAAAGCAGATGTTGCTGCGCTGTTTCTTCCTCGTTCCGATATCACTATTGCCATTTTTTCTGATTCCTCATAAATTGAGATGGCTGCCGTGAACCCTCTAAGACCGGGACAGGATAGTGTGAAAACGTTGTGCACGATGGAAGACGGAAACAGCATGCAAGTGAGAAGATTTCACTGTTACTTTGATTCTAGCTTCTATTTTGCAAACTGTTTAACTTTATAATGGCAGAGATGGAGTGTAATAGCTAATTTTTTTTTCTTTTCGGCTAGTTATTGAGTAGTGCTCCGATTCACCTATTACACAAATGTTTAAATTAAATTAAATAAAAATGAGAAAATATGGGAGCTGTTCCCCAAGTATGGTTGAAGAAAATGTTTCGTCAGTTGCCTCATTCCTACTTCCGACAAGAGAGCGAAGCGGTATGAAGAGAGTGCAGACAAAGTAGGAACGAGTCGACTGACGGAACGTTTTCGTCAATAATAGATACTTTTGTCTGCTATGCCTATCGTACAGACACTAACATGCCTCACTCCCGCATCGATCGCCAGTTCGGCCGATCTACTCAAGACCGCGGAGATGTCCACACCACCGAGAAAGACGAAGCGAGATGACATCCAGGTATAGTATAGTCTACAAAATCGGAACGTATAATTCGTGATTCCGCCGCTACGGTGTTTAGCGATTTTTTCACGCTTTGAAACGATGCTATTCCGATCCAAGACAAGATATCAGTAACATGGATAACAATTTGAGATCAGTATTTCCTGGAGCTTCGCATAGTGCATATTAGAATTTGGTAAGATCAGTTTGAAAGGTACCGGAATCGGCCCTACGACCGGAACGATTATATCTTCCATTTTCTCTACTATAGAGAAAAAAGGAAGATATAATCGTTCCGTTTGTATCGCCGATTTCGGTGCCTTTCAAAGTGATTTAATCAGTTTCTAGTGTGTACCATGAACAACTATAGGTGATACTGATCACAAAAACCTATCCATCCTCCTGATATCTCGTCCAAGTATGACGTCGAAGCGTTTCAAAGTGCGAAACATTCGCTAAGCGGCGTAGCGGCGGACTCACGATTTATACGTTCCGATTTTCTAGACTATATTAGGCCTCCGATTCGAGCCATTGGTGCTATCTCGAAGCGCTACCGTTTGGGACAAAAGAATAAAAGTTGAATAAAAGAGCAGCATGAGCATGGCATGAGCTGGGGCAATTTCTCTGAGTGAATGCGTAGATATACCATTCAGGGACTACGAGGCGTCGCGATAATTGCCGTTGTGCTGAGCCACGTGTACCGGGCGAACGTAGAGAACGGATACCTCGGAGTAGACATGTGGGTAATTACCGTATATATTTTAGGAAAACGATCCGTCAGTTGTCCCATTCCTGCTTACGACGAAAAAGTGAAATATGAAGAGAGAATGTAGGAGTGAGCTGGCGGAACGATGTCGTCTATAATATTTATTGTGTGGCCGATGTCTTGTCAGCGAATCGCCAATGCGAGCTTCAACTCTTAACGTTTTGCCCACAATAAAGTGTGTTCAGTTTCTTCGCCCTCTCTGGCTACCTCATGGCCGTGATTCTGTCCAAGTACGAGACTCTCAACCCCAAATCCATCATCAACTTCTACTGGAGGCGACTCAAGCGAATCATTCCCATGCACAATTTCACCGTGCTTGCGGCCGCGGTAGGAACTAAATATTATAGATAAAAAGATGGATAGAGACACCAACACCCGACTCCGTCCACATTTCATCAGTCGACTGGTGAAATTTCCCCGGAATTCAGTAGCGGGAAGCGAAATATGCGCCAGCTGGCTAGGGAAATACCGCTGAGTGTATTTATCCGTATTGTAGGGCACGGGGATAGGGAAAGATGAAATAAGACGATAAATAGATGGGAATGTAGTTCATTTCTAAGCTCGTCGCTCCGTTCATCTTCATTCCCCTGGACATTGCTATCTTCCAGCAGTCATTGATCTATCACGTTTTCATCTCAGCCTACGCGCTATCTGCATATGAGGTACTGATATATTCCTTTATTTTCGTTTAATATTTTATCTCTCAACTAATTACGTGCAATTGCTTTTGCATGTTGCTCCCAATGCTCCATTGAAGATTCCCAACGTCTACTTGCGGCACCTGTGGTCGTTGAGCATGGAAATGCAGTACTACCTGATCATTCCGTTCGTGATCATCATCGCCAGACGTCTGCCCAGTACAAACGCTCGTCTGCTGTACTATTCGGGACTGTTCACTGGTAGGCGGCCACTAGCTCTTTTCTAGCTAGTTTAGTGCAGGAAAAGCTATTGTCGCATTCAAATTTGCGTTCCGACGACAATGATTCCGTCTTCCGTTGATTATTTGGGTTATTTGCACTTTTGGCTGTGCACTTATGCTAAATGACGCAAGGCCAATCAAGAATGCGCGGAACGAAAATTTGAATACGAGGACCGACAATAGATAATATTTCATCGTAGCCTCTCCTATGATGTAGCCTTGCAATATCTCTATTTTCACCCTTGTGGGTGAGTCCGATGACTGTATTCAGTGTCGCTGACCCTCTGCAAGGCCGATCGGATAGCGGATGAGTTGGACGCCGGCTTCCGTCTGGGCGGTCGGGTCTTCCAGTTCATCGTCGGAAGCATCGTCCATGAGGTAAAGAGCTGCAGCTGAGACATCAAAGTGTATACCTATCCAGTATACTGTCCAGCGATCCAGCGTGAGCTCTCCACTTTATGCTTATTTATCGGGATTTATATTTAACCGATATATTGTTGAGAAAAAGTTTAGGCCGTTCCGTCGGTCACACTATCGAAATGAGTGACCGGAGGGTGGAAGAAAAATGGTCACGAAGTCAAAGCACTTTGTGTGACTTGGTCACCTGTGATATGGAGAACTCTACATACTTGTGATCATGCTAATATATCTGTACATAGCTGCCGTCAACGAGGAAGTTCTCACCGAGCGTTGCTCTCAACATTCTGTGCGGAGTGTTGACTATCGCCCTCTTCGCCATCTCACTTCACCCCTTCAAAGTGCTCAATGCGGTCTACCCGAGACTGGGCGTACGTCCTTCCACTCTCTTTTCGACAATCGCCTCTCCTTTTGGCTCGAAATTACACATTTGAGATAACCTTGATAACTGGATTTCTGCTTCACGCGGGAAAGACGGAACAAACGATTCTGCTGGCCAATAAGTAAGTCAAGTTTTTCTCGCTCAATTTGGACGATACTTCTACGATGGTATTCAGACCGCTCGTGTACCTCGGTGATATCTCCTACGTCTTCTACCTCACACACTTCCCCATCTTCATTGCCTGGTGTTACTTCACAGATTCGAACGCTACAGACGATGGTAACATTCCCGAATAGAGAGTGCAAAAGTGAGAGAATTTGATGCATTTGGAAACATATATATAGTGGAGTAAACCGATCCGTCAATTTCCTTCGTTCCAAAATGAGTCTAATTCTCTCACCTTTGCACACTCTCTTGCCTTATATTCGGAATGATTTTCCGACGGATGTTTTTAATCCACTATAGTTGTATTCTACTATGCCGTATATCTAAAAATATTATACGATTATTGAGTAAGCTTACATTTAAGAGAGCATCAAGATGTTGATTATTCTGATCATCGTTTCGTCGGTAGCTCACACTCTCGAAGAGTACTTCATCAACGTCACGGATGTAAGTCTTTCGCGTACGTCTCTGTACAAATTTCAGAAACCTAAAAATATAGATTTTCTTTATTTTGAAAAGGAGACTCAAAATGAAAAGATAATCACAGAAGATCACGCTGATCTTCTGGGCGGTCACCGATGTTGTATTACTCTTCCTCTACTTCGTCCCAATCCTTCCACTCATTTCTGAAGCGGTTCATCCAGGTCGCATATCTCAAGGTTATTTAGGTATGAGATTCCTTTACAGTTGCCAACCCTTCCATCCGCGATATCATAGCATGGAACGAACACGAGATGTACCTGACCGAACTACCGTATCCTAATGGATTCACGAGTGACGACGAATCTCTCAAGTAACAACATTCTGTTCTTTTAAATGCATCCTATGCATTCATTAACTCTGTTTCAGACGCTTTGGAATGCAAGACAACTTGAAATCCGGAATACTGGTGAGTGGAATTATTTGAGATATATGAAAAGCAAGTAATGAATTTGAGAGGAGAAACGGTTCTGCATCGATTGCCGTGGTGGGCGATTCGTATGCCTGCCGTAGCTTCCCGGCCATCGTTGACTCGTTCCCCGAGGGCACAGGGACATTTCACCTGCTGTGCCTGACCGGTAAGTTCGTGTCTAGATGCTTCAGCAAGATATTCAGCGGCTGCAATTTAGTTCAAACATATATGCACATCTGAGTAGTATCTCTGAATAGTAGAGAGGAACTTTGTATTTAAGAATGTATAAAAGAAACAGCTAATAGGTCGGACACGGTAGTTCCTTCTCAGATTATTCCTTGATCACCGTCAGCACGACAACCGAAGCGAAGTTGGTCAGCGATTTCGTAGAATATGTCAGACCGGATATTACGTACATCGCCTCAAGGTACGCTACGTGTACTGATTTGCGCAGATTCACCAGAATTAATTATGCGCTCGTTTTCAACTACTTGACACTTTAGGGCCACCATACCAAACAGTGATCTACCTCTATACTTGGACCACCATTTCGACCTCTTCCGCGACCTTATAATGCGAATTCAGTAAGCACAAATTAAAGGAGCAAGAAGAATTTTCTGATCTAGAAATCATTCGACTTTCGTTATTGTACAATCGCAACTAGCCGGAGGATACTTGCATGCGCTTAGGATACGCGAAAACAAATGGGTAAGGTCATAGGAATTGAGAAAATCATAGTAATTATTATAATTTACCCACATAGATTATTTTTTAAAGATTCTCTTGCAAAGAATTGTTTATTCAGGATCTTCGATCGCCCATCTACCACGTGGCATCGAGGCTGCACCTTTGGCAGGAAGCTGCGGCACTCAACGACTTGTCCATGACTCTACAGGTTTCCTCTTGGTTTATCTTTTTTAGTTTCGTAAAGTAGTGTTATTTAGAGTTCGACAGAAGTGATATGAAGTTAGTATGTTCAGCAACACAACTCCATCCAATTCATGCTTCAACGCTACATCACGGCAATCAACTCCTCGAGCATATTCTACCTTGACTTGGACACAGCAATGTGTGATGACAACGGCATCTGTCCGATGTACGAATTTCCAAATGTCTATTGTTTAAATAAGAAGAATAGGAACCCAATGAAATGCGACATTGAACAGTTGATGAGATAGCTCTCATAGATATATTTTTTAAGCTTTCCTAAGTATAGTGGAATAAACCGATCCGTCAGTTTCTTTCGTTCCAAAATGAGTCTAATTCTCACTTTCGCACACTCTCTCGCCTTATATTCGGAATGATTTTCCGACGGATCTTTTTAATCCACTATACTCGTTTTTACATCCCGAATTTATGATATATATGTCATATCATAAATTCGGAATATCAAAACGAGAGAAGAAGTAAAAAATATAGAAAAAATCGTATTATAATCGCCAACGCGATAGGTGGAAATCTAGGTACTTGCAAAGCCCATTCGTCAGGTACAACAAAGAGAACCTTCACGGGTATTATTCATCCGTCAACTATAAGCCGACTTCCGAGGCATACGCCCACCTTCGTCCAGTCTATCACGAGATCGTTAAGAACTTGCTCAAGTCGGGCTTGATATCACATGAGATGTAGATATGATTTAAGCCGATAAAAGGGTATCTATCTATAGGTAGCTAGCTTCCACTAGATTAATTGAGCATATCGGTATTGCTCACGCTGTTCATTCTTTTTTCCAGTTTGTAAGTATTGTTATGGTTTTGATCGCTTAGATCTTAAGTGTGAGCTAGGCCAGAGCTGCGGGAATGCCCTGCAATCAGGATAAAGGTGTGCACAAATCCGCTCATCCCAGCTTGCTCAGCACATATTCACACCCCACTCTGCTCTCTCAACAGCTATCGAAGAGTAGAGAGCTCATCTCGTCCATCTTTAGGCAAGGGTACACTTATTCTGTAGGGTTGGCGAACCTGTTCATTTTCCCGGGTTAGGTTTCACAAAAAATCCAAGAATGAGAGGAAATGACCATTCTATCCAGAAACATAACCATGAAAATGGCAAAAAAGAACCGCCGCGCGATTAATCCCCCTCGGCGACCGGTCACCGACTTTCAAACAGCTATGAATAACTCAAGAATAAAAGGAGTTATGAATTTAAAATTTTTGTAGAGCCAGCTCTGCATGAGTTACACGGCTCATGCAAATTTCATTTCGATATCTTCAGAAATAATTGAACTACAAGCGTTCATTTGAAAGTCGGTGACCTACTTTTGGGGGAGATTAATCGCGCGGCCGGTTTGCCAATCTTATTATTCTATGTTATCAATGGGGAAATCTTATCGATTGCGAGATGCGCAGTCATCTTAACGTAAAATATCCGTTACACTTGAGAAAAAACAATACATCAATGGCAGAAGTGTTCCTAAAATTGTTTTCCTTTGATTGTTCGTAAAAAGGCTAATCCTTAAGTCTAAGAAAAAAAGTTATTTTAAAATGTGCTTGATAGCCATTCATTGTAAAGTACTATTTACCAACAAAAGTAGAACTTTTCTCCAGCAATTTGTTCCGATATACACAACCCTCCTGTTTGCTCCCCTTTCCGCTCTCTCAAAAGTGATCGCATTGAACTCATTCTCAAACGACTGTTGCGCGTTGAACTAATTCTCAAACGACTATGGCGAAAAAAAAGTTCTGCCGGTAAATTCATTCCTACTTTGATTGAGCTCTCTTCATTGATCTCTCGTTCGAAATATGAATCATGGGCCAAATTTTCATACATTATATATACCAGACACAACATTGTGCCATAGACCAGACCGCAGTACCTGACTCGTAATCATTTATGATTAAAATCACTTATTATTTCAGTCATGACTTAAATAACTCTTTCGTGTAGTTCTACATTTATTAAACTTTTTACGATATATTATTGTGTGGGAGCGCTCTTTTTCTCCTCTCTCGTGTAGTGCAGCCGCGCTCTACCTAGCGTAAGAACAACCGGTTTCCATGGAGTCCAAATGTGCTCAGTTCGCGATTGGGTAGCAGTCAATCAGCACCCTCTCATCTCATCTCTCTCTCTGTTTGCTCTTGAAAGCACAAGTTGCGAACCACGTCTAGCCTGGTGGTCGGTGGGCTCGAAATGGCTGCTAAGGTAGGCTATTTCTTTTTTTTCTGAATTTGATAACTTTAGAAAATCGTGTAAAATATAGTGCAACTGATGAGAAATATGGCCAGGCCTTACTGCTAAACTGCTACCTTCAAGATTGAACGGAGCCCGGGAAATATATATATATATATATATATATATATGAAATTGGGCACTCAAACATTCGAAAGATGTTTACAAAGAGGCAAAAGTTCTAGATACATAGATTGATGCACTCGTAGTTCTAGTGTCATTTGGAAAAAAAGTGCTATCTGCTTGAGTGTAGATATTATCTGTTTGCGTTTGTAATCTTCTCATCTGGGTTTCAGTACTTTTCTCTATGTGTGCCACGCTTGCCTCACTGGCTTATTTATCACATCAGTGATAATTTGATGTATTATAATCATAAGTTGTAAATTTTATGTGAAGATGTGTTTCAAAATGATATTTGACTCTAAAGAAACGCATGAGTTTCATGACGATCAGACACAAACAGCTGTTGTGAAAGCGCACAGCGTTCATATCATTCATTACACCAGTGTAAAGCTCAACGACCTTGCTTTCTCTTCTTCTTTAGTCTCCTTGGCTTTTTCTCGATCCCTTCCATTGCCGTTCACAACATTGCGTCTTGCGTAGTAGAATATTTTTGAATAATTTCATGCGAACCTAAAGGTAATCAATAAAAACCTAAATGCTGAAAAGTTAAATTTTTTGTGGCACAGATTTTAATCACTCAGAAATTGCATGATTCATTATTACTGTAAAAAGGTAAAAGTTTTATAAAAAACAAAGTTTTATGATTTATACTCACCCAGAAACATAGCGCGTCTTGCTTAAATCGACACCCCGCTTCCATCATTCATTCATGCCGGCCAGTCCCTCCCTTAATCTTCCTCTCGCCGAACACGCTTATTTATGCATTTGATCTTCCCTCCCTATCACCTGTGTGAGCGCAACGTTGGAAGAGCAATACTTATTGTATACTTAAAGCATCGCTCTCTCATATCGGACAGCAAAAATTATATTTTTAACATGATCAAGTTGAGTAGATCTATTTTGTTGTTGTGCTTCAAGTTCCCCTGATAGGTGGACCACCTGTTTCTATATACCAAGTGGAGCACAACTACTGCCGCGCGTCTACTCTGTTGGAATTAATTGATGGCCTCCAACGAGCGAATGTGTGTGGAAAGTTAACGGGGAGGTCACCATTAATTTATAATTGACGTGTCAGATGAAACGGGACTTCACAACTCTGTATGGGAAGCGTTCCATTGAAGGCTAGGCAGCGCTTCATGAGCAGAGAAGCTGGGAAGAATGAGAAGGGAACGTCGACTGCCGATCTGATGGTGAAGGAGAAGGGGGGAGAGACGAAGAAGAGTCACGCGAAGCGAGACGACATTCAGGTGGGCATATTTTAATTTTAAAGACGAAAACCACTCGAATACAGTACAAGGTTCCGACGGTAAACTCATTTCTACTTTGTCTGGACTCTCATCATACTGCTTCGCCCTCCTGTGGGAAGTAGGAATGAGACGACTGACGGAACGTTTTCCTCAGCCATAACTCATTACCTATCATTACCAGGGTCTCCGCGGCATCGCCATCCTCGCCGTTATGCTGTTCCACGCGTACGCACGCGTAGTCTACAACGGCTACTTTGGAGTTGATGTGTGAGTACAATTTTCTGGTAGGATTACAGCTGTTGCGCAACAAGGAATGTGTTCCTCTCCACGGGAGTTCTATTGACATTTATAGCATTCGTGCATATGGTTACGGCTCCAAAATCCTCACCTTCAAGTCGCTTTCTTCAGCTTTTTCGGCCTCTCCGGTTACCTGATGGCTGTTATTCTTTCCCGATTCGAGACCCTCTCACCGTCCGTTGTCCTCAACTTCTACATCAGAAGGCTCAAGCGCATCGTGCCCTTGTACTGTATTCTACTGGTCGTTGTTACGGTTCGCTTTTTGGCTATTTACCTGAATCTAGTTTGCATCGATACTTTGCCTAGGCTCTCGCCTGATGATGGTCGTATCCTTCTTTCCATGATATCTTCAACATCAGGCCGTCGCTCCGTTCATTCTCGTCCCAACCGATATCCCCGAATACCAGAGAGCACTCAAGTACGCGTTGCTCATGTCCGAGTATCTCTTCCACGGTCCTGGAGTAAGTCGAACTCCTATCTCGTGAGCATACTAGAGAACCGCTATCGACTCGGAAAGAAATAAAAATGATGTGCCCCTCTCTCCAAAGAAATGAGGAGAATGCATTCAAATATCAATGCAACGATTCTTTGAAAGAAACCACCAAAACCATCTCAATCCACTCATTGATCCAATTAATTTTAAGAGGTACTAAAAAAATATTGACCTATACCAAAACTTTTTCTGGTGGAAGCCTATGACCATAGGACCTCCGAAATGATAGTTCTTGAATTTTTTACTTTCTTACTTTTCAGATAAAAAATGGGGTATAAAAATAAGAAAATTTTTAAAAATTGTATGTTCTCTCCGATGCATAGCTCATTCGATGTGAAATTTTACGCACTTTTTATTCCAAAAATATGTTTCTCTGACCTTTGTGCACGACATATGTTTTAATTAGAACCTTTTATTGGGACATATTTAGGGAAAATGCTGTCAGTAGAGGATGAACTGCTAAAAAATGTTCGACATATAGTGAAGAAACATTCGAATAACATGCCACACAGGTATGTGGTGATAGTGTACAATCATTTTATGTTTTATGATTTTGTCATGGAAGTGCATTCAACTTCTCAGAAGCTCAAAAATTGATGCTTCTTAACACCGATACCAGGCAATCGACCTATTATTGGAGGAAAACGAACGTTGGGAAATCTTTGCAGCGCACTCCGCTAAATACAGTGAAACTCTCTTGGCAAAATGCCAGCTTAGGCTAATCTCCGGCTCCGGCTGAAGTTTTACGGTGGTTAGCGGAATGAATTGTGCAGCTCTCTCAACGTTGTTTTTCCTTCAATAATATTACTGATCGCATTTTCCCTAAATATGTCCCAATAGAAAGTTCTAATTATTAAAACATATGTCATGTACAAATGTCAGAGAAACGCATTTTTGGAATAAAAAGTGTGGGGTAGATGAAACGTTTTTCAAATAATTGAATATAAACGCCGATTTTAGCATAATTTCAGGGTTTTCCGGCTACAACTCAATGAAAACTCAATTGTTCCTTAACAATGTTGACATTTTTGTAATTAGCGTAAAATTTCACATCGAATGAGATATGCATCGTAGAGGACATACAATTATTAAAAATTTTCATATTTTTATACCCCATTTTTTATCTGAAAAGTAAGAAAGTCAAAAATTCAAAAACTATCATTTCGGAGGTCCTATTTTCTGGTGGACTGACCATAGGGTCAGTCCACCAGAAAAAGCTTTGGCATAGGTCAATATTTTGCCAATCCCGTTGTACATCAAGTTTGAAACGCTCTCACAAATAGCCTC
>LS857789.1:80816-92663 GCA_900490955.1 Micoletzkya japonica | reverse complement strand
TGTTCCGGGAATACCTCGATGCCATTTGCCTCGTTACTATGCGCTAAACGCAGTAAGACTGCGCCTTGGCTGGGAAACGATTTTTAAGATATCTCGCGAAGTAGACATTTTTGTGCACTCTGGTTTTGATTTCTATATTATTTAGGCGATAAACTTTCATATGGAAGCCAATCTTTTTTGGCTTCCATGTCCCTTTAATCCAAAAGTGGATAAAGGAGGGTATGCATGCCTCTTTCATTCATTATCGCCGTCATATTTGCCGGAGAGAGAGCGAATGAGGTTGCTTTGGAGAGGCGACCCCCAATGACATTTCATTCGATTCAAGTGATTGGAGAGTCGCGAGGGCAAAAGTGTTATTGGTTACATTGAGGTTTTATTCAAAGTTAATTAGTTTCTTTCGGCGAGCGTTTAGCGAAACTCTAGAGCATACCAGCGATTCACGTGGACTGTCTCCAGAGCCGTTTCCATGTTCTGTGCAAGGGGGCTAAGATATGACGATTGCTGATTGCCGGAGGGCGGTTGGATTATGGAAATTGTTAAATTATGTAGACGTTAAGCTGACTCGATACATCATTCTGCACTTGTGGTCGCTGAGCATGGAGATGCAGTACTACTTGTCCATTCCACTCGTCGTCATAATCGCCCGAAGGCTGTCCAATAACAACATGCAAATCGCCTTCTACAGCGTGCTATTCGTGTGTGAGTGAAGAAAGGGTTGGAAGATCGTATACATATGGTTTGTGGTTGAGGAAAACGTTCCGTCCGTCGCCTCATTCCTACTTTTGACGAGAGAGTGGAGCGGTGTGAAGTGGGCGCAGACAAAGTAGGAATGGGTTTATTGACTGAACTTTTTCACCAATAATAGTATTTAGTGGCAGGTTCCTATGGAATTCCTTTGATAGCTGAAAGCAGCAGAGATCAAGGTTTCCTAAAAATATATGAACACTTACAGTATCGTACGCTCTCTGTGTATCCGACATCGCGAACGAAGAGTACAATCCCATTCGGTTGATTCCGCGAATCTTCCAGTTCATCATAGGTAAGCCTCCACTCATCTCTCCAAGAAGCTGATTTTATTGATCAATCCATTGATCCTAAAAGCATGTGTTATATTCTCATCTCCATTATATCATCGTTTTATTCGCATTTACTTGTGAAGGGCATAAGCATCATAGGTGCTAAAACATAGTGTGCAGGCAGTATCGTCCCCCTCATTCCTCCTCGTTTCCGACTGGCGCCCAATTTGTCGTCGAAGGTCATCTGCGGCATTGCTGCAGTGCTTGTCATCGCCGTTTGCTTCATACCCGTGCCGATTCCATTCGCGGTTGGAAGAATACTGGTAAGAGCATAGGAATTACACATAAAAACAAGAGCATAGGAGCATTTTGGGATGATGCAACTGAACAGCTACCCAAACCTTATGTTTTTAAACATAAGGTATATGTATATTCTGATCTCCATTATATCATTAAAGGAGCCGGCCCACAAGTACGGTAGGATTTGAATTCCCGCGCTGCCCTGATATATCAATTTAGGCCTTTCCGCTGATCTTTTCCGATCGTTCTTTTTACTAAAATTATCAGAACAATGTAAAAAATAATTTTGTCTACAATTCAGAGCTGTATCTCTTCTCAGTCGGCTAATATATCCGATTTTGTGAAAAGCGCGTTGCTCTTTGCACCTTCACTACTCCGCAGAGAGTATATGAAATCCCGTAAAACTCGGAATACCCGATCAGGATGCTTAGATCTACTGAATGACGTAAAGAGCCAATATGGTCAGAAACTCGTGGTCCGGCTCGTCTAAAATAGGACGATATTATTGAGTAACAAATTCCATCACTCATTCTTACTGCCTCCTTACCGCTTCATTCTCTCGCTGGAAATGGGAATAAGACAACTAACGGAACATTTTCGGCAACCATATTATCGTTGAGGCTACATTGCTGACGGGCTTCCTCCTACACGCGGGAACGACGGTCCAGACCATAGTTCTGACCAATAAGTGAGTAGCGAAGAGACATAGGATCCCTTATCGAGTTCTCCTCAGACCGCTCGTGTACGTGGGCGATCTCTCGTACGTCCTCTACCTCACCCACTTTCCCATCATCGAATACTGGCGATACCTGCTTGTGGGCAACCTGGAAATGACGCACCTCGGTTGGTATACAATTACTATCAGTTTCTAGTTTTACACCCTTATCCGGACTAGAACATTATATTCGGGTCTTTTTGATGGGTATGCTTCACCCACTTCTGGATAAGATTCTCTACTGAGAAGTCAAACTCCTAAAATATCTCGAAAACACGATACGGTTGCAGAGTATTTCCTGTACGTTGTGCTGACGTTTGCCGTTTCAATACCCATTCACCACACGATTGAACAGTACTTCATCACTGCGAGCAATGTAGGTGAAGGACTGTAGTTCCTTGTTGATCACTTCAATTACAAGATAAATATAGTGGATTAAAAAGATCCGTCGAAAAATCATTCCGAATATAAGCAGAGAGAGTGTGCAAAAGTGAGAGAATTAGACTCATTTTGAAATCAAAGTAACGGACGGACCGGTTTACCCCACTATAATAGTGTGATAAATCCTATTATTTGGCACCGAATATGCCTAAATCTTATATGTATGCAGCACGTATCCCTCTTGTGTGGTATTCGTAATGATCTACTTGCTTATCTTTTAGCCCACCTTATCAGTTAAAAAGTAAAGTACATTAATTCAGCTCCAAACGGTAATACTGTGGTGTGCTTCGTATGCTTTTCTCATAATCGCCTTCTTCTCACCGGCTCTAGTGGCAGTCTCCAATGCAGTACATCCAGGTAGCCTTTTTTTCTCCCTAGTAGGTTGCCTATTTCTGCTGAAATTCTGCGCTTGCTACATAATATCAAGCTTGATGTTTCAGTAACCGCTCCAAATCTGAAGGAGGCTTTATTGTGGAACACCCGTGAGATGTACCGCGAGGAACTTCCTTTCCCATCCAACTTCGAGAAGGACACTGATATGCAGCGGTATGATAATCCAATTTTTTTGATAATAATGATAACATCAACAAAAAATACAAAAAAATGATAATCCAAAACTCATAAATTACCAGGCAATGTTTTATTTTAGGATTCTCGGTGATTGGAGTGATGCCACATATGGAGTTGTGGTGAGCTTTAGTCCTTAACAGATATTGTTCACAAACACTATAACGAAATCCTCGGTTAATAATGTTCCCTACTCCTTCCTTCCTCTTTGTTTTGAGAGTTTCGAGAAAAATTATTTGGCGGAATTTGAGAGAGGAAACAGCTCGATCACTGTGGCAGTGGTCGGAGACGCATACGCGTCCCGCAGTTTCTCTTCCATCGTTTCCGCCTTTCCCGCGGGATCAGCCACTTTCCAGTTGGCATGCAGTAAAAGTGAGTATCGTCTTCTGAACATCTTTAGTATAGTATCCTAGATATAATCTCCACCATAGTCAGATAGTCTTTGCAGGTTACTCTGTCATATCACAGGACAGTCAGAAGCTTTTCAGTTTCATTGACAAAGCTCGGCCGGATGTGGTTTTTGTTGCTGCAAGGTTTTAATATAAGTTGTTCAAAAGGATAAGGCATATTCTCTCCAGGGAAGCATCGTTAGTCAATGCGAGGCAAACATCTCTTCAAAGTGATCAACAATTCAAAAGTTTTAAGGCTAACGTAGATAGTCTTGGGTTTGTTTTTTTTTGTTTAAATTTCATATCGCATAAGATAGGTTATCTATCTTTAAAATAGTGAAACAAAAAGATCCCTACCTAGATCCTTCGTAAGATCGGATCATAGAGTTTGCTGAAGTGAATGAGGCCAAAGAAACTGACGGACCTATTTACTCCCCGTGTATTGCAGGCAGCATTCTCAGTACGTGGTCCTTCTAACGCCGGTATATCAACAACTTCTGCTCAATACCTACAGTCGAATGGTTTGGAAAGCACAGCGTGAAGACGCAAACCTTAAACCTTCAGAGATACCTCGGACCGACCAATCAGATTGTCACTCGACTGTACCGGCAAGCGGAAGAAGCTAATTTCGACGATTTACAATACCCCAAGGAGGTATATATACTTCAGCTGTGCACGGTCAAGAGATTAATCAATGCATTCTTCGTCTTTTTTGTAGATTTACGACAACTCACAAGCCACACTTCGAAGTTATCTGTCCTCCTTCAATTCCTCATCTGTATTAACACTTGATCTCGATACGCCTATGTGCGATGAGGATGGAATATGCAGAATGTTAGTAGTTTTTGTTTCGAAAAAACAGAATAGTACTCAAGACGTCGTTCCAGGTACAACCCATCCAATTTGCATGGTTACTACTCCGAAATAGATGGACTGCCTACTTCTGAAGCATATTATCGATTATCTCCCAGTTTTGAATCTATGGCCAGTAGATTATTGAGCAAGATAGGTGCGTAGTCGAACACTAGGTGCTATTGCAAATAAGCTCTTTTATGGGTAAAATACTGCCTCGATAGGGTTTCTTGTTAGCTATTTTTGTAATGCTACGATTCCAGGTTAGGTCACAATTGTTCATTTTTCTACCTCTGTGATTTGTTATTTGCTGACCACACAGGTTTTATGCAATGAAGGTACTTTATGAATGCTACTGTATGTACATCTAATGAACAAGGTTAAAGCTTCTGAAATTTTATCCTCTTTATTATGCAGGCGGACACGAAATCCATTGCTGTATCAAGCTGCAAAGAATGAATTACCTACCTATAGCAGGAAAAGTGGTGGGACAGCTTATTTTGAATATATACCCTTCTCTTTCGTCTGCTTCTCTCACTTTTGCACATTATCTTGCCTCACAGATATTAGATATGATCTTTGATAATTATAAATTTTGCGATATTTCATTTCAAAATTGAAGACACCGACTTACTCCTTTCCAAGCTGCGCAATCATTTGCTCTGTGGACGAAGACATATTCGTTGGAGGAAAGTAGGTGAGTATTGAGGGGTAGGCCTGAACACAACAACACACGTCATCTTTTCTTTCTAGAGATCACTATGTAAAAATTAGAAGCTCATTAAGAATTAGAACTCATTACCGTACTCACCACATCATACAGTACCCTCGCTGGCTCTCTCCACTTCTTCATCCCTCCCTCTACATTCTCATTGATGTACACGAAATTGTTGTTCGTTGTGCTCTCTGACCAGCCGGGATTACTGCAACCGGCAAGATTCTGCAGTTTCTTTCAAATCAGTGCTTTCAGCTTCTTCCGGTGTAGTAATTTTTATAAAAAAATATTAACATTTTTCTGCTCTTCCGGTGTTTTATTAATTTAAAATTTCAAATTTAGTCATCATAGAGATTCCACAATTCCGAAGATGACTCACGCTCGCTTCGCAAAGTCGGTGAAGGCTCGTCCGAGGTTGTCGGCCGCGGCATAGTCTTTCCACGTGATTTTTCCCGCCTGAACAGCCGGCGTCCACTGATAGTCGTAGAACCAGAGATAGCGGAGATCCGTCGCGTGCAGAACCGCTGAGGACAGAGATTGCTGACCACGCAGGAACGAATTTGCTTACAGAATTCTTTTCGTCAACAATACTATACATACATTTTTTTTCTGATTATTGTTGTTGTCGAAAGTACGTCAACATTCCCGCGATCCAACCAGAAAGATGCAAAAGAACAGGTACTCACGACTCCAGCCTTCGACCGTGATAGGCGTCGCGAAGGGTGTGTGGAGATTGAAGGTGAAGAGGAAGATTTGCGAGGCGCCTCCGTCTCGCATCCTGCAATACACCTTTTGTTTTTTCTTGAAGGAAAATATTAACGATTCTTAGTTATTTTATTCGCACGCTTTCATTGGAGAGTCATCCTTAGTTGTGTACCTTTGCTTCACCCTTAATATTGGTTCATGTGTAGGCATGATGACAAAATATATATGTTCGGCATTAAAATGCAATTTGTACTAACCATCCAACATCCTGCACCATCCCACTGTCGAACATCATACCCGTTACCGCCTGAATTCATGATTCCACAACTCAATGCTTTCGGAAATGATAGATTCATTGTAAGCAGAACTTTGCCATATCATCACACTTCCAAGTGTGATGAGTGCGAAATAGGCAGTCTGCTAAAGGTTTTCGATTATGACACTTTTAGGCATATACCAGCTCCATGGCGTAGCAATCACGCGGCTTAGATGGATTATTATCAAACCCGCGCATCGCCATTTGCTGGGTTTTGCGAACTAATTCATGCATTGTGTTATGCGACAATTTTCGAACCCACATCACTGGTCATTTTTGTCCAATCGACTGCGTCAAACTGGTCCACCGGCTTTGTTCTATAAGTTTCGATAGCCATGTTCACTAACTGATTGAGTTGATCCTCCTGAAGTGCCCAGTATTATTGTTTCAACCATCACTTATCGTACATCAGTAATGTAGTTAAGTCCTTCGGCCTGCATCTGTTTAACAAGCGTGTCTCGTGAAAAGTTCTTGTAGTTTTTGACGTCGGGTACTGCAAGTCGCCTATTTTCGTGATGAATTGCACAATTTTCATGTTTTTCAAGTAGATCCACCTTCACACAACATTTTTCTATTTCTAATGAATCGGGAGCGCAGCAGAACTTTCTGTCGCCGGAGTATCGTAAGGTATAAAAATGATGTATGCCAAAATGTGTTCAATTCTCGTTCATTGTCTCGCCTTATTCTCGGTATTATCTGCGGCCGGATCTTTTTATTCCCCGACGACCGCAAACTCACTGAAGGCCGCGTACTCGTCCTGCATGTCTCCTACCATCATCGGCATCGGCAGCCGGCTTTTCGCCAGAACGTCCGGATTCGCGGGAAACAGCAGACCGTCGGGACCCAGTGTCCACGAGACGCCGGTCACCTAGACGCGGCTTTATTAGACTGATCACGAGGAAATGCGAATATGGTTGACGAAACTGTTCCGTCAGTCGTCTCATTCCTACTTCCGACGAGAGAGCGAAGCGGTATGAAGAGGATCCAGACAAAATAGGAATGAGTTTACTGACGAAACTTTTTCGTCTATAATTCAATTATTTAACTTGCTTAGTAAATTATACGGGAAAAATCACTTTTATTGTGTGCTACAAGTATACGCGTTTAGTAAATAGTGATTTTTCAACTCGACATTGAAGAAAAAAGTTCCGTCAGTAATCTCTTTGTCAACTGACGGAACATTTTCCCCAACCATACACGTGAAGCGGGGAGTTAGCTAGAACTTGTACTAGAACAATCTATTCCCATATTTGTGACCTCACACAGCGTCATGGTTGCATTGGTCACGAAGTGATGATTTCATGCAGACGTATACTTTGACCGCATCTTATTTTGCAGTTAGTAATTGCATTTAAATTTTATTGAGCCCTTCAAAAAGCCTCCCCACGGTGAACCTTCTGTGCACTAAACGCTTGTTTACCTCTTGGTCTGTCAAATGATGCCGTTGAAGGTTGTATAGATAAGGACACGGTAATAAAGATAACTCCAAAATTCGTGCCCCACTATAGCTTAGATCGTGTAGCAGGCATGACATAAAATTATTGAGATCTAGGCAATAAGAAGGCCGTTGTCATCTTATAGCCCAAAACTATCTGGTTTTTGCCTGTTATTCGGTAAGATCTACCGCAGTATTATTTTCCTCCACCATAGTAACTCACCATATCATAGTCAGCCAGCTGGTCTCCCGTCATATTAGCGAAGCAGTCTTGCAGTTCGCCAATGCTATCGGCATCTTGCAGTGAACCCGTGACATTGCAAATCTGTAAAATGTTGGACATAACCACAATCGATTGCAAGCATAACCATTCACTAACTTCTCAACGTCTTCTTAACTTCGCAACGTGAGATCCGATGATAATAACAGGGTTTGATTTCATAGTTACCCTAAGGTTATTTTTAAAAAATAGCAATAAAATGAAACCTGCTCAGCACTTGTCGTACTTCCGTCGCCTCTTGGATCGAAAGGCACCGTGTACAACAGGTTCATAGAACCCGAGTCCATGGCGATTTGGTTGAAAAGTCCTGTTTTAAATGCTTTAGAACTTTCAGCAAATTATTATATGTACACCTTTAGACAGGGGTGAAAGGGAAAGAGCAGAAACTGAGACGCCCCCGGCACTCTCACCGAAAAGAGTAACCCTGAAATAACATATAATAATAGAAGTAAATAATGTAATAATAAATAATGTAATAATAGAAGTAATGGAAAACTTTGAAAATAAAACAATTATAGAATGATATTTCAAAATCCCACCGATCGGGATCTCCACCGTAATACTCGATCTCCTCCTGGACCCACTTCAGTGCCACCAACTGATCGTATGCACCGCGGTTCGGCGGAAACTCGGGAGTGTAGGTTGTGAAGAAGCCTGAAGCCCATTAGAGCACGCGAATCCGAACCATTTAATCGAATTATTCTAATTTTTCAGGTTTACGTTTCATTGATCATTAGAAGCGAAACACGTTCATTGGGGCTCTACTTATCATGTGTAGCATTTAAAATAAACGTCATTTTTTTATTCTTTTCTCTGTACACTGTTTTGCATGGTATTGGACTTGATCTAGTGATTAATCTTTTCATTCCATTAGAATAACGAAGAATTAAATAGCATTTCGTTTTTTTACTTGCATTTCGGTCTTTCATACTTTCCAGATCAACATTTAACCTCATGATCTGATTTTAACTGTCTTCCTATCAACCTTGCAGGCAGAATGTGTCAATCATCCCTGCAATCGTGCTAGGCTAGAAACGAACCCAGCAGACTTAGTCGATACTGTACCGTAACGATGACCACGTCTCGCGAGACAAGGTTGCGGATGGCTCCCTGCAATTGAATATTAGGATGAAGGATGAACGTACAATGATCAAACATGGGGGATTCATACTGGCTCACAATGTTCGAACAAAAGTGCAAATGTTAAAGGGTCCCTCCAACCATCTCATTCTATTCAAGAGATAACCAATTAAGAGCGGTTGATTGATTGTGAGAGACAAGAGACGAATGAAGAGACGCAGACAGCGAGAGAAATCTTTGCACAGTTTTTTCTCAGCAACGGCGAAGTTTAACTAAAAAGGAGAGAGTACGAGACTCAGGACATTGAGAGCTATCCAATGATGTCAAAAATGCATATGGTAAATATTGCCTGGAGGGGGGGGAGGGGCGAACGAGATGCCGAAAAATGACCCTGATTTCGGTTAGAACTTTCGCACGGAAAGCGCAGTAACATAAACATTTTAGCTCCTTCGCTTAACATTTAGAACCTTGTGGGCTAGCTGTGGTAAATCTTAAATTATATTCTCTATTTGAGGGAAAGTGTATTTGAATTTGTCACAGGGAGTAGTTTTGCTGCTTGTACCTAAGTGTATATGAATGAACCTTGTAACTGTACAAGTCGGCTCCTCCTGCCTGATAGCCGCCCCCGTGAATCCACACCATGACAGGATACTTGCGAGAGACGTTGATCTGAAGATATATTGTGCCGCATTTAAGGTTTAACTGTATAGATTCATCCTTCGTCTTTAAATTTAATAACTTTCGTTTTACTAAAGTCTTCCATGATTTGTAAGATGTGCGCTTACACTCGGTGACATGACATTGAGGTAGAGGCAGTCCTCGCTGTGATTGTATGCAGGTTCACCGTAGCAGCCGTCGACTTGCGGACATCGGGGTCTGTCAATTGAATACCACTTTGAATACCAACATTGAGACAGAATAATTAATGTTCACATATACTGATGAATGTTGTTCATACTGTTCATTTTCTAGAGCAAAAATACGAGTAGGGTGAAATATATAAAACTAACTTGTAGACCGGCTCCGCGATTTCCTTATCATATTTGCAAACGGGCACGGGTAGCTAAAATCATGTAAAAATACACACTCGAAATGATCAATGATGTTCTCTTCTCCTTGCCGTAATTAATCTATTCCTGCGTCTTCCTACCGCATATCTTATGGTGTAAATGTGAGAAAAAATATTTATTGTTGAAGAAAGTGCTCCGTCAGTCCTCTCCTTCCTACATTCGGATGAGAGACCGGAGCGGTCTGATGAGAGACCAAACAAAGTAGGAATGACGTTGTTTACTGACGGAACCTTTTCTTCATTAATATAGGTAATAGAAGTATTCCGTGCACAGCATTCCCATCGAAAGGGGAAGTGTCTAATAACGAATTGGCAACTAATTTCGAATTTACTCCTCTACGACTGAATGAATCTTCCCCAAATTTTGGCAGCTCTTTGGATTGGTGGGGAGGAGCTTAAGTTTTTAAATCGGCGAATTTTGGCTCATTTTTGGGGCCACAGTGACGATAGATCACAGCGGGCACCGCCATTCGCTAATCGAACGCTAGGAATGCTGTGCGTGCCTGAAAGCGTAGTTCGTCAACGGGTGGCTTGGCGAAGGGAATGCCCAGGAAAATGTCGGCCGCTCCGTAGAAGAGCGAACTCGTGTTGCTACCGTAATCCGCGCGGAAGCCGCGGACGACTCCGCGCGGAGACTCCACCCGGAGCGGAAGGTCCTATGAAGGGGGGACAGTGAGCAAGGCGGGATAAGTGCACTTCATGCACAATTGCTTTTCCTTCAAAATGGACACCTCATTGTCAATCAAGCAAATGAACACATTACTAAAAGTGTAATCCTACCTGTGCTGAAGACAGAGGAAGAATCAATAGCAGAAGCAACGAACGCATGATCAGATGGAAGACTGATAAGGCTGCCACAGATTGTCCTTTATGAGGGGAAGAGATGATTCACACCGGAATGTGGAGGAGGGAATGATAATGGAGGAGATAAACAGCTGGTGATGGGAGAGCGGGATTTCGTAGATTGAAGGTAGCTAAAAATATAAAAAAACTGTGTACAGGAAACGTGGAAAATTCTAATTATAAACACTCTGCATAGATATTTTAAAGGAATTAAAAGATACTGGTATGATAATCCATCAAACACAGAAATGCTAAATTAAAAGATTAAATAATTTTAGAGAAAATTTTTTTATAAGAACTGGACTATCTTAGCAAGCAGCTTATCTTACAATATGCTTTTGATTGTGAGAGCGTCCGAGTATATTTACGGGAGCTTCTCTCTATCGTACTGCGAGGTAATTTCGGAACATATGACAGAAATGAGTCATTATGACTCATTTTATGTCATAATAGTGGATAACAGCCGAACGAGGCATTTTCAACGAATTTCATTGCCTCAGGCGTGTTCCCCGTGCCCGATTACATAGGAAACCGGAGTTTCGGGCAAAAAAATTACCATTACCGTAACCCGTGGCTAATGGCTCTCTGAGAGGAGCAGAGCCGGGTCCCGGCCCGCAGCCGCATCCGTGTTTCAGCGTTACAATATGAATAATGAACGGCCCGGACGCGTGCTGCGCACTTTTTCTTAGTCATTCTCTGTATTAAGCCCGATTCCCAATCGTTTTGCTCTTTGCCGTGCTTAGTCTTTGCCATTTATGACTTTTCTAAGGGTTTACCGTCGTTCGCGAGCCGGGACAGAGTCCGCGTGGACCGATTTGATTAGATAAGCCTATTTTCGCTGTTTCTTACTTTGTACTAATGCAGAGTTGGCTTGTGAGGGCCTTTTCAGGTCCGCGGAACGCTCGCCTGCCCTCATTCGACCCTTCTTGCTTTTCTTACCCAAACAAGGATTAGGTAGGTGGTTTTGACTGATTTGATGGGGTTTTAGTCCATTTCTGCCCATTTCTTTAATTGTTTGGTTCGGGTTTTAACAGTAAGAAGTGAAATAATGGGCAGGATAGGCATATAATAATAAGGAAAGCTATTTTTGGAAGAAGAAGAATCAATTATGCAGGTTCATCGCT
>LS857789.1:36174-77244 GCA_900490955.1 Micoletzkya japonica | reverse complement strand
CGCGTCCGGGCCGTTCATTATTCATATTGTAACGCTGAAACCCGGATGCGGCTGCGGGCCGGGACCCGGCTCTGCTCCTCTCAGAGAGCCATTAGCCACGGGTTACGGTAATGGTAATTTTTTTGCCCGAAACTCCGGTTTCCTATGTAATCGGGCACGGGGAACACGCCTGAGGCAATGAAATTCGTTGAAAATGCCTTGTTCGGCTGTTATCCACTATTATGACATAAAATGAGTCATAATGACTCATTTCTGTCATATGTTCCGAAATTACCTCGCAGTACGATACGATAGTTTACGCAAGAGCACTGTCAACTGCTATTAATCCATCAGTCAATCAACAGCAATGCTATCATACACATTGAAAGTCAAACTTTACCAATAAGTTACACCATACAAGGAAACCCGATAAATACACGTATCAAGAACCGCATACAACCATCGAAAAGTGCAATAAAGCAGCGACATTGCGTCGAAAGTAATAGAAACTTATATAGAATACATATTTCATGAAATAAATATATTCCCAGTTTAGATTCATAAACGTAATTCGGAGAATAGAATGCAAAGACTCTTATATACTGTCTAGTGAACGCATTACAATTGGAGTATATCATAACATTCCTACAATTTTATCTGCCGCATCTCTGAAGGTTCGCCTTAGCCGTTCGTATGCTTCTGACGTCGGTGAGCCGTCAGATTCCGTGTAATATTCGTGGAAGTTGAGTGGGTTGTACCTGAACAAGATTTCACCTCTAGCGAAAGTAGGCAAAATAGAATCCGGACCCCCTAGTTTTTCCAAATTGTTGGTGTTAATAAATCAAAAATTAAACAAATAAGCATGATCTTACATTCGACACAGTCCATCTATGTCGCACATCGCTCTGTCCAGATCAAGAGTGAAAAGGTTTGGAGAAACAACGGATGAATAGACGTAATTGAGGGTCGTAAGAGATTGGTTGTAGCGCTAAATAGAGGAATATATTAAATGAAAAAAAATTATCATTAACCTTTAAATTATGTAAAACATATATCACATTTAATATTGTTGATCCTGAAAAGTGACATCAATATGATACCTCAAAGGACACAGCAAGATCAGCCGTTTCGGCTTTGTCTTGATCTTTGTACAGTCGAAGGGTCAGTTGGTAGGAAGGTCCTTGGAATTTCTGAAGAGATAATATTTATAAAATTCATAATTTTAAAGGCATTTTGGAATTCGGTTATTTCACCTGTTTTAGTCTTATACAACCGAATATGGTCCATTTATACACAACGTATTACAAAGAAGACGACCCTCTTCGAGAGAACGATAACTTACCCTGCGATAGTATGTGCTTCCCACGAGCTGTTGCTGCAGCAATGGGGTGAGCAATACAACGACTTGAGAGGCATTCCTGTAATCGTGTGCGGTATCTTCAAACGTAAGAAATGAATATTTCTGTGAAAAAACTAGGTACCTTGCTACATCGACGTTTCTCTTGAATGCCGCTATCTCGCTCATATTTTCGGCAGCCGACACTTCCGTGTCTAGTAGACTGCGCTCGCTGAGCAAATGCACGTTGATACATGGAACAGCAAGTTCGTACCGTGTAGCGATAAACGTGATATCAGGCGTAGTGTTGACCAGAAACTCGTCTATCACTTTGTTAACGGTGGTCCCGGTTCTGAGCAGAGAGTAGCCTGCAAGAGGGATCTTTAGTGACGAACACAAGGACATGATTACTTGTTTTATGCATTATTTGTGAAATGTTCACTATCTAAGAGATCGTAAGTGAGAGACATGCCTCCCACACACAGCAAGTGGAACGTTCCCGTTTCGTTGGTAAAGGCATCGACGATGGCATTGAAGGTACGACACGCGTACTCATCGCCCACCACAGCAATGGACAATGAACCGCCCTTATCCTATACGGTATTCTTGCCTTTTAACTATTTCAAATCTCATACCAGTCGACCCGTTCGTATCACATTGTTGTACTGCAGAACATTTCTTCCTCGCGTACGCCTCAAATTCTATTTCTTACAGAAGCACATATATTACTCGGCAAAAGTATCCATCTTATTTCAAATTAGAAACATACGTTTCAAGACTGCGATCGATCTCAAACCCAGGAGGGAATGGCAGGCTTTCCCTGTACATCTCGTTTTCATTCCACATAATGGCTTCTTGGACTTCCGGAATGTCTACTGAAATAAAGTTGGTCTGCATCATGACTAAGATCGCGAATGTGTCCTCGTTGCTGACCTCTATGAACCGCCACGGATACGGTAGTGAGCACAGGAGTAAGCATAGCGACAATTAGGATCGCATAGGTTACGCCGCAGAAGAGGAATGCTTTGAGCTGCAACATGTTACGTTTCACAATCTTCTCCATTCATTTTTTTAACGTAGCGTTCGGCAAATGTTGATTGGTTTGAACTAGACATCGATCTCGTGACGTATCAGTACATCTGGGAAAAAGTTGAGGAACGCAACACTTGTGACCGGGTTGCAAGAGAGATGATCTTGCACTTTGAGGTTCGAGAAGAGGAACCAACCGGGAAACTGGTTACTTGCTAGAGACAAAAGTGCTAAGAGCTAGTCTAGAAAGTACACGATCAGTTCTGTTGGAATCATATCATGCGTCCCCGCGATTTCCTATTTACGATGAAAGCGCCAAGGGGTATGAAGAGAGT
The DNA here is from genome assembly GCA_900490955.1 of Micoletzkya japonica. Classification (NCBI taxonomy): domain Eukaryota; kingdom Metazoa; phylum Nematoda; class Chromadorea; order Rhabditida; family Diplogasteridae; genus Micoletzkya; species Micoletzkya japonica. The sequence continues at coordinate 74,565 of LS857789.1, read as the reverse complement.
TCAAACGGAGTAGGAAAGTGTTTAAAAGTGCTTACTGACTTCGTCGATAATGCAAATCGTTGCTGTTACTTACGTTAGAGCAGGCGACGAAGTAGTGCTCGAGCGTTTCGTGGATCAGTATAGAGACGGCAAATGAGGCGAGGAGAACGAGTGGAATGTCTACAACGGGCATCATGCCTGATCACATGAAAAGAATGATGCCTGGCTATTGTGAATGCGAGGATGATCAACATTCCGTGCAGAGGAACTCACATATGGGTGTCAGCTCGGCGTTCGTGGCATACCAAGTGAAGACGAAGATGGGATAGTGGAATAGGTACAGAGAGTAGGATACGTCGCCGATGTACACCAGTGGACTGAAAGATACGGACGTAGCTTCTTGGCCGATAGACACTGTTTGTTAGTTGCCCAGCCCTACTTACCTACTGGTCAGCAAGACACTTTGCACGGTCTTCCCACAGTGGAGCAACGTTCCCGTGAGCAGGGTGGTCTGCAAATCGCCTGTTGTTAGTCATACACAGAGCGAAATATCCCAACGGCGTGACCTTGGGGAATATTTTCCTCATGAATTCATTACGGGGAGGGCGAAATTTCCCTTTTTAGGGGAAATATCGCAGAGTTTACTTTAATAGCACTAAGATGCGCAGAGCGATTCTCCTAAAACATTAAAGTTTCTATGCACGGCAGAGACAGTGAGGCTTACTCCGATCCTGGCGTAGATGGTCGGAATGGTGATCGGAAGAAAGCACACGACGATTAGAACAGCCGCCATAAGGCTGCTGGCCGTCCGCGACCACGCGGCTCGCGGCAGCCGCGTGGTGTACGGTAGCTCGTGCACGATACTGCCTATTAGGAACTGAAATGCCCGGCGGAGAACGCGCACTGGAGAGCCGTTGGTGTTGGTCCAGTCTTCGTCCAGCAGCAGAACCGAAGCTGCAATTTTTTTCTGGCGTTGTTGTCTAAAAGATTTCGTCAGTTGTTCATTCGAGCCAGCGAAACGGTGTGAAGGCTTTTGCAGCCAATGTATGAATGCGACTACTGACGGAATTCCTTCGGTCATGGTACCTGCAAATAGGAGAGCATAGAATCCGAGACGGGCGTTGTCCTTGGGAAAGAGTCGAGCGAGAACGACGACGAAGGGAATGAGGAGGTAGTACTGCATCTCCATGCTCAGGGTCCATAGGTGAAGCAGGACGTAGCTGCTCAGCTGAACAATGTCGGTTAATTTGCGGAAACCACTCATCCCCAAATTAATTGAATCAAGGTTGACGGTCATTGCATCAACCTTGATGCAATTAGTGCTGATGAAAGGACCGAGGTGGAAGTATTCAATGTTCAACTGTGTGAAGTTTGTTCCGCATTATTGTACTCATGCTTGATATGCTAATTCACGCTTTACCATTTTGATCTAAAAAGATAGATATTATTAGACCTTATGCGTACCCCTTTGATGTGCTGTATGTACTTTGCCATGAGCATGGAATAGACTAGCGTCTCCTTGTAGGAAGGAATGTCGAACGGAAGGAAGATAAAGGGCACTGCAGCCTGCAATATTATTCATGACAGCTTGCTCATTTATTGGTGAAAGCATAGTTTTTTTAAAAGACTAAGCATCTCATCTCAATGGTTATTCTTGATCAATCATAGCATTAAAACCGTCTCGGCGTAAACCACAGTGTTCTAGACCTTTGGAAAGCGAAAATCACAAGGGCGTTGTCTTTTCAGAGTTCTAAGTAGCTCTAGGTAGTTGATAGAAGTTAGCTTTAGTGTCTATCACCATGTCCTCCCATTTTTCCTTCATGACAATGTATTCGTGGTGCGCAGCACACCGATCTACCGTATTAGGAAATGATAGAATGATTTTCTTTCCAAAGTTTTGCATTGGGGCAGAATACCGTGAAACGCGTCTCACCAGGACGATTTTTCTTCTAAAAACTCTAATCACAAAGTAACGGCACCAACGATCCGCACATCTAACCAGAGTGTGACACAAAAAAATATACGCCAATGTTGTAAACACCTGCACAATGCAAGAACAGTATATTTAACCTCCTCGTGACATGTTTCTATTAGGGTACCTCTTTCTGACGCTTTTTCTCGGTTATGTTTCACGCTTCCATGAATACCACAGCATGCCTACAGAGGTCGACAAGTGAAACATAACCATGAAAATGCGTCAAGATTTTTGATGATATGAAGCATCACCTACCGTAACGATGATGAACAGCACACAGCACAGCGGAAGAATTCGCTTGAGTCGTCGAGTGTAAAAATCGAGAATGACCGAAGCTGAGAGCGTTTCTTGCTTCGACAGTATCGTCGCCATGAGATATCCAGAAAGGGCGAAGAAACTGAAAGGGACAAGTGCTATGTGAGTGCTAACTATCTACTTGCATTATATGTATAGTAGAATAAACCGGTCCATCCGTTATTTCCATTCCAAAATGAATCTAATTCTCTCACTTTTGCACACTCTTTCGCCTGATTTTCGGCACGATAAACTGACGGATCTTTTTATTCCACTATAGAGCATTCGCTGTTTTTTTTCGGAGAATATACTTACATATCGACTCCCAACTGGCCGTTCGGCATGTCGTGTACGTTAACGTGAAAGGCAAGCACCGCGAGAATAGCTATACCCCGGAGGCCCTGGAATTGCTTAGGATTATGATAGGTACAGAAGTTTCACGTTAGCTATGGTTGACGAAACACAGTGTTCTAAATGTTAAGCGAACGAGCCAAAATGCTTAGGATACGGTGTTTTCCGTGCGAGAGTTCCTACCGAAATCAGGGTTATTTTTCGGCGTCTCGTTCGCTTAACATTTTCACTGTTGTCAGAACACTGTGGAAAACCTTCCGACAGTCGTCTCATTCCTACTTCCGTCGAGAGAGCGCAGGCAAAGTAGGAATGCGTTTACTGACGGAACTTTTACGTCAATAAGAAAATTATTCATAAGGCCAATGATCGTCAGAGTGCTAGAATGAAACAAAAACGACAGAAAAAATAAGAGGCACAGACAGAAATCCACATTACAAGACTTGATCATCGGGAAGAAACAATGGCTGAACAAATTGTGCCGACACAGTGTTCTAAGTGTTAAGCGAACGAGCCAAAATGCTTAGGATACGGTCTTTTCCGTGCGAGAATTCCTACCGAAATCAGGGTTATTTTTCGGCGTCTCGTTCGCTTAACATTTTCACTGTTGTCAGAACACTGTGGAAAACCTTCCGACAGTCGTCTCATTCCTACTTCCGTCGAGAGAGCGCAGGCAAAGAAGGAATGCGTTTACTGACGGAACTTTTACGTCAATAAGAAAATTATTCATAAGGCCAATGATCGTCAGAGTGCTAGAATGAAACAAAAACGACAGAAAAAATAAGAGGCACAGACAGAAATCCACATTACAAGACTTGATCATCGGGAAGAAACAATGGCTGAACAAATTGTGCCGACACAGTGTTCTAAATGTTAAGCGAACGAGCCAAAATCCTTAGGATACGGTCTTTTCCGTGCGAGAATTCCTACCGAAATCAGGGTTATTTTTTGGCATCTCGTTCGCTTACCATTTTCACTGTTGTCAGAACACTGTGCAGATGCCATCATTCCTAATCCCGATCAGAGAAAAACGCTGCGTGAAGAGACTACAGATGAAATAGGAATAAGTTTGCTAACACAGCTTTTTATGCAATAATACGCATCGTGCGAGTCTGTCGGACTTCTCAAAGGACAAAAATCCAAAGCAAAGTTTCATTATTCCCAACCTGTATGTCATCTCGCTTCTTGTGCAGTCTCTTCGGTAGCTGTTCCTTCACTAATTCTGCTCCACTTGCTTGCGATTCCGTGGTAGAGTTGTCCGTGTGAATCGAGTCCACCATAGCACTAAAAGATTTAAGGTCCTACTCCGCAAGGTTTAAGAGTTAAAAGCTAAACAACCACTGGTAATTTTTACGAGATATGCTATGATTTGATAATATTTTTAAGAAAGACTTCGAATTTAATGTGGCAATTAACACCAAAAAGCAACGGCACCAACGATCCGCATGTACAAAACAGTATTTCGAAAGCAGAACAATTTTGGAATAGAGTCTAATAAGGCCGAGTGACGATGACCGACACTTGTAGAACGGCGGCCGATCATCTCTCGCAGTCATTTATAAAGCGGAGCGAAGAGACGGGGACGGATAGCGAGACAGGGCACCCTGCAAGTGCATTCGCGTATTTTTCGCCCTTGTACGAACCGGCAACCGTGTCTGCTAAGTTGAGGGAATACGGTACGTCTGGCTGTCACGTGATTCCCCCGTCATGCTTCACGCTTTCATAAGCACCAGGGAATGCTTACAAAGTTCGAATACTGAAGCCTGAAAAAACGTAGTTTTCGGGATTGAAAATGAACAAAGAAGAAGAACTCTTAGTGTTCTATCTAGAACTAAGCACAAGTCTAGCAGAACGGTTAGCTGGGTTTTTGTTCTAGGTGCTCCCATCCGGATTTTAATATTTATTAAAATCCGGATGGGAGCACCTAGAACAAAATATGTAGATAACCCTATACTCTATGGATGAGAAAGAGATCAAGACTAATGTCTTGATCTCTTTCTCATCCATAGAGTATAGGTTTATCTACATATATTTCAATTTCTTATAATAGAATTGAGGAAATTTAGCTGCATGTTACAGCCTTTTATTATGCAATTAGTCCTCTGAAAAATAAATGAAAAACTTCACCCTATGAAAAAGTAACAGATGAATCAGGTTGTGTAACATAGCCCCTGAACACAGTGTTCTAAATGTTAAGCGAACGAGCCAAAATGCTTAGGATACGGTGTTTTCCGTGTGAGAGTTCCTACCGAAATCAGGCTTATTTTTCGGCATCTCGTTCGCTTAACATTTTCACTGTTGTCAGAACACTGTGTGAATCGTATTTATTAGTTGATGAATGATTATCAGAGAAAACACCTTTGCATCGTGAGCACGCATCTAAGGCAAAAATTATAAAATAAATCGTTACTATGGTTGAGGAAAGTGTTCCGTCAGCCGTCTCTTACCTAATTCCGATGAGAGAGCGGAACGATATGAAGAGAGTGCAGACGAAAGAGGAATGAGGTTACTGACTTTTCGTCAATAATATTTCACTAAATCGCATACCATATTTTCTTTATTTCTGATCCTTGCTTGAAATCGCACTCTTCGTTGAGCAATGATTGACACGGATGGTCTTCAACTTGAAGGGTCCCTACACTCAATTATTACATAGATATCTACCATATGCATTTTATATCTCAACTGTGACAGTTACCTCACATTAAGACATAATAAATATTTTTCTTCAAGAAACTGCGTTTCTCTAGCAAAATATAGAATTCGACATCATTGTACAGCTCCCAGTGTCCTGATTCTCATAGAACCCTGATCATGTAGTGTGAGAAATAAGAAATTCGACGTTGAGCTCGCTAGTGTAGGGCAGGGGTTTAGGTTCGAAAATTTTGAAATTAAAACAAAATACACAGAGGTTTCTAAACACAATGTTCTGACAGCAGTGTAAATGTTAAGCGAACGAGATGCCGAAAATTAACCCTGATTTCAGTAGGAACTCTCGCATGGAAGATATTTATTCCAAACATTTTGGCTCGTTCGCAATAACATTTAGAACATTGTGTAAACGGCAAATAAATACCGTAATGAGTTATTCAACTGTCCATTTTAAAGGTAAAGATTTCAGTAGTTTCCTACATAGCATGTCGCTCTCATTGTTCATTTCATCGTTTCAGGTATCTATGCTTCACTTAACTCCGCCTCTTTTATGAGAATATTCACTTCCTTTACGAAGAGATGACTAGCGTAACCGATGAACCGGTTACTTCTCTTCATAAAGATACAGTGAAACCACACCATTCGCTTCGCAACACTTGATAAACAGTCATTTAACGAGGCCACACCCACTTCCCTAATAGTTAACAACACGCTTATCTACTCCTCTATAGTAAGATATGAATTGCTTAATGTACGTTGACTAAACTCACCTTATGTATTGTGTTCATAAAAGTTAAATTTAGCATGTACTGTAAAAGCAAACTTTTCTTAGTATAAAGAGATTTACTCGTCAATTTATTATCCGATATGAGAAATGTTGATGATATAGTTGAAAGACATGGAATTTAGTATATAGTATAGTTTAATTTTTGAAGGAGTTAATAAAGCCGTCAGCGAATTCTTCAAAAGTTGGTCTAAGCCGATTGTAGGCTTCGCTGGATGGTAACCCGTTGAGTTCGTTGTAATACCCGTGGAGATTTGCGGGGTTATACCTGAAAATGTTGGTTGAGTTTTAAAAATATTAAAAAACAGATATATAATTCGCATATTCGAGGGAAATAAGAAGGAAGACTCGTGTGCTCCAATTGAAAAGCTTACATTCTGCATATTCCATCTGTATCACACATCGGAGTGTCGACGTCGAGAATATGAAGAGAAGAAGAGTTTACAGTGGACAGATACGTTCGGAGCATGCTTTGAGATAGGTTGTAGCGCTGAAACATTTATAAGATAATGCACATTGCAAACCTTTGCGCGAACGAAGATATTATTTAAAAATGTGTGAAAACCCTACCTCTAGAGCAACTGGTGGGTATGTCAACTCCACTGCAGCAGGATGCTGGTATAGCATAACAGAGAGCATATGCATCGGACCGAGAAACTTCTGAAAAAAATAATATTGCTGCGCAACTAGTTAATGAAGATCAAATATGTTTATAGCTGAAAGTAATGCGGACCCTTCTGAAATAGGAGTCGGCTGTTAACTGATGTAAAGCCGGAGTGAGGAAAACGAGTGTGTTGGTGACTTCACTGAATAAATACAATAAAACTGTACGAAATGTGGCCTTCAGGAGCGAGAACCGGACCATTTTCACGGTTATGTTTGTATGGACAGCAGTTTATAAAGAAATATGAAATTTAACCGAAAACTTGCTCCGTTTCCCGTTTCCCGTGTTTTTTCTCGTTTCCCGTGTTCTGACCTGGCCATGGCAACATTCTCCTTGAAAACATAACGCTCGTGCTCGTTATCGGTAGATGAATCGCAAAGTGGCAACTCGCTGAATTTAACGGTCTCCGTATGGTTAATCGAACAGTGATACCGTGATGCGAATACGGTAAGGTTCGGCTTCAAATCTGAGAGAAATTGTAACGCTGACGGATTTTGTTTCAGAAGAGAGAAATCTGAAAATAATTTTTCTTTAATATCTTTCAAACCTTACAGTGAGCCTGACATTAAAGTTCCACAAGTTTCTCCCATTTTCATGGCTCCACATAAATGCTTTCCCTTATCTCTCCTACTAACGCTTAACGGTGTTCTGACAACAGTGAAAATGTTAAGCGAACGAGATGCAGACAAATAACCCTGATTTCGGTAGGAACTCTCGCGCGGAAAACACCGTATCCTAAGCATTTTAGCTCCTTCGCTTAACATTTAGAACACTGTGCGCTTTTGTCACGTCCCCCAAACCACAGCCTGGCACAGCAAGCAGTTAGAAATAGGCCAAGTCTTACTGTACTGAATATCGTAATAAAAACGAGACTGAAAGATCATCTTCTCAGGAGTCATGCAAAAAATTCAAAATTAAGAGGTACGATAGTCCAAAAGGAGCGAAAAGTTGATCAATAATGCTTAAAAGGGCTTCTACGCGTATGCTAAAAGGGGCTGCTACGCAGCGACGCCTATGCTGCTATAGGAAATTGAAAATTTGGCAAATTGCCAGCTTGCCCATTTTGTTTAGCTGTTTACTGCTTTCATTTAGCTTGCTCTGTCAGGCCGTCCCAAAACGGTGGTTTTGCTGAACTCCTTCCTATGCAAAAGAACCTTGAAAGGTTCACCGTGTAAGGTAAGGTGGATACGTGCTCATAGCGAGTTTTCGCACGATCGCTATGTGTCAAATTCTCGTACGTAGATGGAAGTCAATTGTACCAACGTAACTTCACAATGAGACAAGCCGCTGATGAAATGAAGCGTTATCTACTCTGTCTATGAAATACTAGGTTACTACTCATTTAAGAAAGAAACTTTGCCGAGTATTTTATTTCAAAGTATAGGTAAACGGACCTTCATCGCAGTACAGTGAGAAGGATGCACTGTCATTCGGGAAGGATCCGACGATAGAAGGGAAGCTCCGGCAAGCGTACAAATCTCCCACTACAACAACCGACAATGACTCGTTACTCCCCTGAACATTTCATATATCTGTGAATCTTTTTGGTTTAAATAAAATGGTTAATCATTATTATCATTTTTGGGCAAGTTGGGAAAACGACGATATTACCATGTGCCCGACACGAAGCTTTCCATTACTGAAAGACAGAATCTCGAGTGATTTCGGCAAGCGGGGTCCTACTTGAGCCGTTCCATCTGGAGTCCCTCGGGGTAGGGAAGTTCCTTGAGGAACATCTCGTGTGCATTCCAGGCGATGGCTTCCCGCACTGTCGTGTTGTCCACTGAAGACGGAATGTCTTGATCAGAATTGAAGGAGGAGGAAACCCTGGTGAAGGAGAGTCGCGACTTCGGGTAGCACTGGGGTGGATATAAGTGCGCATAGGATAGCGTAGGCGACCCCGCAGAAAAGAAAGGTCCTCAGCTGAAATGCAGCCGAAATAAATAGGCAAGATAAAATGCTGCGAAATGAGACAACCCGGGTTCACGATATTCTCATCTTCTGTCGCTATGTTTCGATGGTATCTCCGTGACGTGCAATACTGGTTTAGTTGAACTCACATTCGTTGCCTGGATGAAGTACTGTTCCGCTGTGTGGTAGGCGGTGATTGATATGGCAAATGCAAGAGCCACCGCGATCGTTCCATCTGAGTATGCTATCTATGGAGCTGCATAGGCAGTACGCACTAATAACGGAGAAGTTGTCGTTGATGCAGTAGAACCACAGACAGAAGAGGGAGTTGTGAACGAGGTACAGCGAATACGAAATATCGCCGACGTAGGTGAGCGGCCTAAAATACACCTTTCCAAGCAATCGTTGCGGAGTATATCGGAATAAAAAAGATACGTACCGGTTGGAAAGCAGCACCGACTGCACCGTAGCTCCGGCGTGTAGCAGAAAGCCGGACAAGAGAGTGGTCTAAATCCGCAAGTAAGGCCGGCCCCGGAAGCAAAACCCTTCGGTTGATCTTAGAATTACTCTGAATATGAGATCAGTGGTCCATCGTGAAAATGACCCACGAACCCTGGATTAATCTGAAGGTTAATCGAGGTGTTTGGTATATAGGGGTTTTCTTTCTTTTCGTAGTAGAATAACTAAATCAGTTACGTGGAAATTCGATGAGTGCTTCGCCCAATGAACTTCTTGCTTATGACGTGTAACTAGTAGGTTTATCTATGTGCTGTGTCGTTTATCTTATTTCCTTGCGGACTATCAAAGCTAGTTTTGGATAGAGGTGGAACACTTTTTATGGGGAACGCCTACTTTCGTTCCACCTCAATACTGGGAGAGTGGCTTATGCATGTGTCTAATGATATAGAAGAAGTATACTGTCAAGTACACTATTTCCAATCCCTGTACTGATCTCTTTTTTTTGCCGACAGTACAAAGAGCGATAATAAGCTCAAAATTCTCCACGACCTTGGTTAAAATCTTTGGAGAATGTATGTACATCGTTCTGCGTTAATTCTTACAAAAAGTAAAAAATTCCGCAGTCCTTTGAAACTTTGGTGATTTACTCACCAAAGGTTCAAATTGTGGGGAAATATTTCCCAGACATTTTGCTATGCGTGTATTGCGTACACACAATTAAGTTTCCGTCCCGCTTCATATGTGCGCTGTTTAGCATAAATTCATGTAGAAAAGTGCGACATCATAACGGGAGACAACCGAAGGTGTGCGTAAATTTGTTTATAAAGAATGAATGTTCTAACCACAAGCCGAGACTCCTTCCTTGGCAGTGGGACGGGACCGAAGTTGACGGCGATCAGGGCCACGACTCCCAGGGCGGATAGCACCCTCGAGACTACGTGATTCGGTAGCCGTGTGGAGTACGGTAGCTCGTGCACGATACTACCAATCAGGAACTGGAAGGCCCGACGGAGCAGTCGGATGACGGATCGGTTCGTGTTGCTGTACTCTTCGTCGCACAGGTAGAAGGAGCCTAAAGAACGATCATCGAACATTCATCATCTTCACGTAGATAGGTACTACCTAACTATATTACGCGCTTTGAAGGATCCGCGAGCGTTTCGCACGTTTACATGTGACGTGTGGAATTCGCTGATGGTGCGTTTGAAACATTCTCCTTGCTCTTTCTCCCAAACTACCGTGACCAAATCGCTAACCCGTACGCGGTGGTCTCACTTTATTCCAGTTTTCGGTCAATTTGAGTGAGTAGCTATAGTAGAGAAACAAGGAAACGTATGATTCTGTTTTATGAGCTGCGTTTTGAGCAAAGACCATTCCGCTCTAGGGTAATTTAAAAGAGTGATTGATTTTTTATGTAGTGCTTATCAGGATTGGATCTACACTGAGCGAAATTACCCCAGCTTTACGCCTTATGGGGTAAATTTTACACCGACTGGCCGGGGTAAATTTGAAATTACACCAGCCATAATTTGAAATTACCCCAGCCAAAGCTGGGGTAATTTCGCTCAGTGTAGAACGCTAGAGGCTTCGGAATCTGAATTATATACTGTATCTTCCCCTTTGAATATTTCACAGGGTGTTTTTACGTGCTGAATGTATGGGAGAAAGTGCAAGTAGTGGAAGACGCGCGTGGGTGACCTGCGAAGAGGCCTGCGTACAGGGCGAGACGTGCGCGGCCGACGGGCAAAAGTCGTGCACCGATCACGACGAAGGGAATGAGCAGGTAGTACTGCATCTCCAGACTCAGCGACCACAACTGGCCGATGACGAAGCGACTCAGCTACAAGGAGATATCGTTCGGAAGGGAAGCAAGTACTGTATCTTCGGGTCTTTTGATTTAACCATATGAGAAACAATCGTGAGAACGCACGATTGCTTCTCATATGGGACGAAAATGACCGTACCCCAACATTTGGCTGCATATACGTGGACATGAGCATAGCGAAGGTCAGCGACTCTTTGTAGACGGGAATGTCGATTGGGGTGAAGATGATGGTAACAGCCAACTGGAGTGGAGCTCTATTGTGTCTATTGTTAGATCACTCTTGTTTAGTTGTGGAAAACTAGATAACTCAACACTAGCTCAGAACAGTTAGTACTTGACATATCTATTGATAATCGGTGCGGCTCTCAAGATGTTTAGGGCTAGAAAAAAACGGTATTTTTCTTAGCAGCAGTTGATGTCTTCTCACTGTTGGCCCAGTTCACAAGAAAATCGAGAAAAGGAAACCGGAAACCTACCGTAACCACGATGAGAAGTATACAATACATAGGTAAAATTCGCTTCAATCTCCGAGTGTAGAAATCAAGTATTGACATCTCGTTGAGATCTTTATACTTTGACAGAATTACCGCCATCAAGTATCCGGAAAGCGCGAAAAAGCTGCAAGGCCAGATTATTTTATATTTTAAAAATGAATAAAAAGGTATTTACATGTCAACACCGAGATGGCCATTGGGAAAGACGGAAATATTGACGTGAAATCCGAGAACAGCCAATATTGCTATTCCACGTAGACCCTGACGGTTGCATTTTTCGGGAGAGGAATATCAATTGGAATCTCCTAACCGGTAAGTTTCATCTTGCTTACGTTCCTCAACATGCCAGAGAGTAGAATAAAAAATTGCGATGATGAGAGTAGTTTAGAATTAATGATCGAACCTGTATATCGTCCCTCTTACGCCGTTTTCTAGGTTCTTCCTTATGTACTAATTCGACGGTGCTCGCTATAGTGCTAACCGATGAGGGAATGGCTTTCATGACTGCAAGAAGTATGATTTATGAGGAGATTTATGGGATTTGCGTATGCATATACGCAAATCCCATAAATCGAATAGGTAAAAGCATTCAACAAGGCTCAATGAGTAAGCGGGAATTGTGATGGTTGTTCTTATGATTTCACGAAAGAGCTTATCATTTCGAGGGGTGGGATCGAAATGAGCTGCCGCAACAGAACAAAGGGTGGATTCCTCTTCCAGTCACACTCTCTTGGTTCCAGCTCGTATGAATGATAAAGGAACGTGAATACAAAAGTTGTTTCAATGAGTTTTCAGGCTTTCAGTTAGCTGAAGGCTTTCTATCTTACAAAGCAGTGCTTGTTTATAAATTAGTTCAGCTGGATCATATTCAATAATTGAGTATTCAATAATTGCGGAAATCATGATGTACATCGGATGAAAGTGAGAACGAAATTTGGTTATGTAAATCCTATCGAGGCCAAAGTAAGAAATGCTGAAAATAAACATTGCGCTGTTTAGAATTTTTTTCTTGAATAGTTCGCCTGAAAATGAATAATCTTATAGAATTCATCACTATCTTGTACATAGATTCTTTATCGAATGTGTACTGTAGCTAAGGTTCATCTTTGACCTCCCCGAATCTTTCAGGCAAGGTTCGCCTCTTTATCAAGATTTCAACATCTTTCTTATGTATGTGGCTAATGTCGATAGATATTTAAAAATGTTTACTTGATCAGTCAAAAACTGTGAGATCAGTAGAGTAAAGATGACGCCATAATTCTATACATGGAAAACATATAAAAATAAATGCAGAGCTGTTCTGAGAACGGGATTTTGTTGCTCAAAATATATTTCTATTTAATGTGAGTATAGTCACGAATATATTAGCTTAAATTAGCTGTTTTGCAGCCACTGTGAAAAAAATTGGGATACGCCAAGCGGCGATACTCATCAAGTGCTTAAATATTTAGCAATGCAACAAAAGGATGGTATGAAAGATATTGTTTCACAAGTAAGTGTTTTTCGCTATTTACGGGGAGACCATAGTCAGCACTCGATTGGCCATCTCCTGTAGCGTGGGCATCAGTCGAACGTATGCCTCACTCGACGGCAGTCCATTCACTTCGTTGTAGTATCCATGGAGGTTTGCCGGGTTGTACCTGGCAGCGAAGATCTATACGCATATCCGGCAATTTCCAGGCACAGGCGCCCTTTTAGTGGTTACATTTCATTTTGACGTTCATAATTCCTGGGTTACTCTCACTGCGAAACATAACCATGAAAGCCAATCTCATGCAAAACTGTGATAACTTCACTTGTTAATACTTTTTCCTTGGTTTTCATTGGCCTGGTACTCCTTGGTCTTCACTCACATAAGACAAGTTCCGTCATCCTCGCACATCGGTGTATCCACATCGAGTGTGAGAACCTTTGGAGAGCTGACTGCCGCGAAGTACTGCCGATACGCCGTCTGCGTAGCGTTGTATTGCTGAACCACAATTTAATTTAATTCAGTTGATCGACGAATTTGCATAATTTGCGTTACGTGACGCAAATTATGCAATCTGAAGCACGTATTTCGTTTTCGCCTACCTCGATCGTAACCTCCAGTTTGTCTAGATTCGCGTGATCTGGACTCAGGGACAGCATGACAGTCATTTGCATCATCGGCCCCAAGAACTTCTGAGAATATTTGAGTGCTCATCTTTTTATGAGCAACTTGAAAATAAAATAAGACATCTTCATAAATATTTCTGGAAGAGTGTGGAAAATTCGGTGATTACCTAGTAGTGTTCACTACTAGACAGACACCTTCATTTTTGTGGATTATAGATTAGATTCTAACTTTGCGAAAATAGGTATCTCCTATCAGCTGTTGGAAGGCTGGAGTGAGCATGACCACCAGTTGAGAATTGTTTCTGAAACTGAAGTTTCCTGGGATTTTTGGAATCTAATTTTGAAAAAAACTCTTATTATGTCGTGGTCTACATGAAAGGTAAAAGGTTTACTCACGCTGCGTAGTTGATATTGCTTTGGAACGCGGCAAATCCAGGATTGGTAGGAGTCGGTGTGGATGCACTGTTGAACAAGGTTAGCTCACTGAAAGTCTTCATTTTACACGATCTTCCCTAACAACTGCCAAACTATGAGCAGATAAACACAACAACACTCCGTTATAGATCGATGAGTATATTTTCGTTCGTTGTCAGCGTAAATGAAGTGATAAAACATCGTCTTTGAAGTATTCTATCGTCCTCTATGAGTCGTCTGCAGGATGAGTTGATACCGCGTCGCGATCAAGGTAACGTCTGGCTTGGCCATGCTGTACAGATCGGTCAGCGGATTGTCGGTTGCTGTGTTTGGAGTGAGCAGCGAGAAGCCTGTAACAGGCTTATCAGTGATCCTTTCCTTGTTCTTTTTAAAGCTTTATCTTCTCCTGTGATGTTGATTTGTCAGAAAATCATTATCTAACTGTTGTGGGGCCCCTTGTGCCTGATAGATGCGTAGCCATGTCTTACCATCCTGACAGAAAAGCACGAAGGAGGCGGAATCAGCCGGGAAGGATTCAACAATGGAAGCGAAGGATCGGCACGCGTAGATATCGCCCACGACTCCCACAACCAGCGAGCCGTTGCCCAGCTGAATCTATGACCATCACAATACAGCGGAATCTCCACGGCTCGGAGGTGATCTATGATATAGCAAAGCGTACGTCAAAGCCATCCTGTAGAGCTCCCGTCAGGTCGGATTGCCTATAAAAAACCTTTGAGCAATGAATGGGTAGGAAACGATTACGCAGTGATCTCCTGCTTGAAGCCCGGAGGATACGGTAGGTTCACTAAGTACATCTCGTTCTCATTCCATGCGATGGCATCCTTCACCGTCGAGTTGGAAACTGCAAACGCGGTTTCATAGATATTCGCGAAGAGATAGGTATATTCATAGTTGCTTCTATTACATACCTTATCATATAAGACCCGTGGAACTAAAATGTCAGAACGGCATCTTGGCGCAGTAACAAAATGCCAAGAATCCAGGTGGAATCTTGGCATTTTGTTACTGTGCCAAGATACCATTCTGATTTTTTGGTTCCACGGATCTTATATCATCCCTGGCATGACCGATGGCATTGCTAAACCTATCCTATCCTATCGATTGCAAACCTGGATGTAAGAAGTCAGAGAAGAGTTGGAGGACGGGAGAGAGGTACACAGCGATCAGGAAGATGTACGCGACAATACAGAAGGCATAGGCTTTGATCTAAGAGCATTATCTATCAAGCTAAAAGCCAGAACTAAAACTTGTCTGGGCAATCAGTCTCTTTTTAACTGTTCTTGGTGATTTACTGGTTGCCATCTTATTTTCATATCTACTCATGGCTTACATCGGTCGTCTTGACGAACGGGTTTTCAAGCAGATGATGGACGACAATGGCGATGAGAACGACGCTGGGCACGACTATGATGCCTTCTGAAACGGGGGGAGAGAGCATAACAAGGTATAGTAGAGAAAAAGGGAAGATATAATCATTCCGGGTATAGCTCAGATTCCGGGGCCTCTAGCGTCATACTATCCAATTGTAATACGTACTATGCGAAAGTCTTAGTGGTGGTGATCTCAAAAATCATTCACTCTTATCGGTAGCTTATTTTAGAGCGAAATGGTGGTGTGTCAAAGTGCGAAAAATCTGTTAAACAGCGTAACTCGTAAAATAGGATTATACGTTCCGTTTTTCTCGACTATATTTCGCTCGACCCAATGCTAAAGTTAAAGGACATACATAGACCGTGCAAAGAGCGCTAACGTACGGACGAAGTTGAAGTCCTGCCCGGAGATGTACCAAAACAGGCAAAATGCTGGCGTATTGGTCAGATAGAGAACGTACGAAATGTCGCCAATATAGGTGAGAGGTCTGAGGAAATGTTTCGTTGTGAAAGTCGTTGAGCTTTCAAAATACTTACTTGAACTTGAGAACGAAGCACTGCACAGACTTTCCGGCATGTAGAAGAGCCCCCGACAGCAGGGTTGTCTCAAATTATTGCTATTTTTTATTGTTATTATTGTTACTTACTGCAATTCTCGCCGCAATAACGGGCAGTGTGATGGGGAGGAAGTTGACTATGACCAGGGCGCCGGTTAATAGGACGCAGACGACCATCGACAGCGGATGCTGGGGCAGCCGGCCGGAGTACGGTATCTCGTGCACGATGCTGCCGATCAGGAACTGAAAGGCCCGACGGAAGACCCGAATGACCGACAGGTTGTTGTTGGAGTAGTCCGCGTCGCACAGATAAGTCGAGCCTACAATTGGCGGAGAATTGTGAGATTGCTAAACTTTGTTCTCCCCGGAAAGATAGTGATTTTCAAGTGAAGCTTATATGAAAGATTTTGTCGTAATTAGTATAAAACCAAAAGGAAAAATTATAAAAATTAATGGTATTCGAGAAACGATTTTTTGAAATTTCGTCCAACGACGACGTTACTGTGTTTAGCGAAAGGAATTAAGCCAAGAGCGAAATTCCTCTTAACGACGGAAGCCCGGAACAAAAAAATAAAACATGCGATTTTCGAGTTTTTTCTTTAAAGGGACATGGAAGCCAAAAAAGATTGGCTTTCATATGAAATTTTATCGCCTAAATAATATAAAAACCAAAACCAGAGTGCACAAAAATGTTTACTTCGCGAGATATCCTAAAAATCGTTTCCCAGCCAAGGCGCAGTCTTACTGCGTTTAGCGCATAGTAACGAGGCAAATGGCATCGAGGTATTCCCGGAACAAATAAATATTTCTCGCTCCAGAAATTTTTTAAAAATATTTTTCAAACGCTATTGTCTTTATTATCGTCTAAGAAACATCTTACAAATATTGCCATATTCGGTTTCAAAAATTTTGCCGCTTCCATGTCCCTTTAATTTTTTTATTGTCACCATGTTTTTTCTCACATTTTGAAACCTTAGAAGAATTTTCATCGAATTTTAAAACTTTTGGTTAGAGGCTGCTTCCTCCCTTTAAATACCATTATCTCTTACTCCTATCCTGGAGTTAGGACCAATGACTTGATTGCGAAAGTGTAAGAATGGTACGAGACAAGGGAGAAGAATGAAGAGACACAGATAAAGAATGCTCTATCATGACGTGAGTGATCTTTCGAACTTTTATGCTAACCAATGAAGAGTGCTATGTAGACGGCCATTCGCATGTAGAACTTGGGCAGGAATCGGCAAACGAGGACGACGAAGGGAATGAGAAGGTAGTACTGCAGCTCGAGACTGATCGACCACAGCTGACCCGTGACGAAGCGAGGCAACTGAAGACACGAAGTCATCTTTATCCTGCCCTTCCGGTCTGCATGGGTTGGCTCAAATAGAGGACCTTCAAATTGTGGGCAAAGTAGTCTAAAGTTTCGCAATAACACTAGGTATGTTTGACGCTGAATATCGCGGAGAATAATACGGCGCAAACCCCTTTGAGCGAGTGCATGTAGGTTACGAGGAGCATCGAGTATAGCAGAGTCTCCTTGTAGATTTCCATCTCCATTGGCGCGAAGACAATGGGTGCTGCTATCTTAAAGTTAGGTGGTAAGTCATTATGCTTTCCGTTTCGTGGCCTGACTGCATAGCGCAACTTAACGGGGCAGAGGAATGCTTACCGAAACGACGACGAGCATGAACGAGTACATGGGGAGGATGCGCTTGAGACGGCGGGAGTAGAAGTCGAGGATGGACCCGAGGTCGAGGTGCTCGTAGCGAGAGAGAATCGAGGCCATCAGGTAACCGGACAATGCGAAGAAGCTGAGAATCCGTCGTTGTGAGATGGTTGAGGAAAACTTTCCCTGCCAGTTCTCGCCACTCCGACTTAGCTGTTCCAGAATGAGTTTACGCAATTCTTCATCAATGGTACTTTGATGTGAAAGAACGTCGCTTCTTTTTCTTTCGCCAATATCGATGAAAACTCTATAACCGCTTTGCTGAGTGCACAGCATTCCGCCCGGTGAAGAATGTGTCTAATAGCGAAATGACCACTATTTTTGAATTTTCTCAAGAATGATTGAACCAATTTACACCATTTCGGAGCTTGTTCAGTTCATCTAGATGAACTTAAGTTTTTAAATTCATAAATATTCGATGATTGGTTCGCCAACAGGACAGGATCGGATCCTATGCGCGAAATATTCGCTATTATGACGCTTGGAATGCTGTGAGTGAGCCTTTGAGGGGACGCACATGTCCACTCCGAGGTATCCATTGGGGCACGCGTTCACGTTGACGTGAAAGCCGATGACCGCGATGATCGCGATGCCGCGAAGTCCCTGACAATGCAAGTTGCGCACGGCCTTAGGATAGCATAGATAGGCTAGGTTTGCATCAGTGTCATGGGTCATGCCAGAGATGGTATGGTATGGTCATGCCGCATGCTGACCAAGCACACACAGAAAAATATGTATAAAGGATTACATGTATTGGGGGTAATGTATAGCTCGGAATACACAAATGTATACCCAAGTATACATTGGACCCATACCAATACATTCATTGTATTCTGTGGTATACAATAATGTTGCAAGTACGTTTTTTTAACGGATTGAATGTATTCTACGTTATACTTTTTTTTCTGTGTGCACACGAGCTAACCAAGGTCATACTGACAGCGAGTATCCATCAATTTTAAATTCTTAGTATATAAAACTTTAAGAAAAGGTACCTGTATGTCGTCCCTCTTCTTCTTCTTCTGTCTCGTCTTTTCCGTCCTCACGAGATTGTCCGTACTCGCCATGCCCATCTCTGCCTTCGACACACTCGAGATTGGCGGCATTCCCATGATCTTGATGAAGTCGCGGAACGTTGTGACCTGGCCAAGGCACGATCAAGGGGAGGAGAGAAGGTTATGCAATATATTAAGTAATATGTATTCGCATGTCCCCCTTATAAAGCACAGGAAGTACGAAAACGAGTGTGCTCGCAAGATAAGGCGCAAGATTCGCAAAACAAATGATACTCTGAGGGATAGAAATGGATGGCCGATGCCAGCGCACAAGAAAGAAGCGTGCGTTAATTGAGAAATTATGAAATTGTTCAAGACTCCCGCGATTTAGAACTATTTGCATTTCCTTTTTTCATCATGCGCATAGAACACGGCTTCCAGAGGAATACATACCACCCGCAGAAGCTTCCGCTTATTGGTTTTTGGATAACAGAGCCAGCTTCGGAAGTGAGAACATAAAAGACTACGGGTTACAGTAAAAAGAATTCCGGAATAGTCTTTTGAAAAGGGTAGGTAAGGAGAAATGGAGAGATCTCACGTGCGTAAGACCACACACTCACTTTGTAGCCTAAGGGCAGATAACATTTCCCCGAACGCAGACAAGATCTCAACGGATACAATGTAAGGGATTAGGGAGGATAGGAAGTAAGCTCACATTAGGTAGCAAAATGAAAATGTAAGGACGATCTATGATCTCTTATTCGTCATGTACCCACCATATCTAAACATTATAAAATGGTAAAAATGCGCAAATAGTATAACTATTTACCTATTTCACAACGCCTAGTTTTCCACTTGATTCGGTATTCACTATGGTTTATATACAGTGTTCTGTTGTCAACAGATCTTTTGCATCCCCTTCTGCATTATATTTTTCTCTCTCGCACTCTGCGATGCTGCGCGTCGCATAGTGCAACTCTCTCCATCCTCCCTCTCATCATTCGTCGCCCTATGCCACAATGAATGGCGGTGAGCTCATAATTGGCCGCATAGTGCGAGGATGGTCGCACGTACGGCACGTTCCCCTCGGACGTGCGACCTCATTACTAGTTGTATTTTCACCTAAGAATTTTGCTTCTATGGGACGAATGAGACGTTGCACGTTCGACTTGATTAGAACTATCAGGAATGAGAGTCGTACGTTCGATGCGACCCCTCGCACAGGGAATGAAAGTGCGAATGTCGAACTATGAGATGTTCGTTCGTTCGCACACCTCTATCTACTGCGCATGTGCTGAGCACTTTATGACCAAAAACTAAACACTGTCTAGACTGTAAGGAGACACAATGGGGTTGCACGGTAGACCGCGTGATCTATGTTGTGAACTGACTAGCCCACGCCCGTTCCTGTTGGCATCTTTGGTGCCGAAATAGAAGTGTTTAAAAGGGAAGCATAAAAGTTGAGTGGATATCCCTCCAACCCTTCCCTATTCATCGTTGTTGTTGCATGACTCATGTGTGTTGCATGACTCAGGAAACGGAGATTCTGATAAAGCAATGTTGGGGTCTAGTCTCGGTACCGGAAGGGGGAATCCAAAATATCGGTCACACAATATGCATACTATAGGTAAAACTAGGAAGTCGAAAGCTATAAGAGAACCGCCGATCAAGAGCTGTTAGATACGAAAAATGTGAAGTATAAATTATATCTTAATCGTCTATTATATCATCAGTTTTTCTATTTTTCGTAGTTCGTCATTTGGCAAAGATTGTTGTGTAGAAGGCTAATCAATACCTGTTGTCTGTACATAGCCTATTCGCTTCACCTTGTAAATTCCACCGGCATATCCTTTAGCCTACGCGTTATCAACAGTAGCGAGTGCAGTAGATCACCTTGCGCGCTCTCTGGAGCAGTATATAAATACGCAGAGTGATCAGTTGTCAGTCTCACCCAGTTTTCCTGTCTCCTCTTCGCCTCTCCCCACTCACCCTCTTTTCTACCACTCGTCCACTAATAAACCATGTCCCAATTAACCCTTCGACTACAAGGCAAGGCACGGACACAAATGATGTGCGACGTTTCAGAGATTTTGCGGTGCGGTATAATACTGTGAACAAGAAATCTTCGCAAGCTTAACATTCAGCAGCCGGAACAACACAAGTTAGTGAATGCACGGTAATCAGCCAAGATCATTATCTGGTATGGAAACTTGACGCAAGCGAGCAAAGCTCAGCTTTAGAGTTCCCGTGGAGGTTCTCAAACAACATAAGAAACGGGGATTTTCACACGGTTCTACATCTATGTAGACATGCGAATAAACCTAGCACTTCAATTCAGAAACAAATCATACTACGCAGCAATCTTCTACAGTATCTATGCCATAACTAGAAAATTTAAATTTATTTTCTGAATCTTTGGGTTGGCAACAACCTCGTTTTCATAAATATCTTGAAGCATCACAATACAAAGGAAAACACAGAATGAATTTGGCTATAAATAGAATTTCACTGTGAGCTGTGAACTTTTCCCGTAGTAACCGGAATAACTGCATATTGTGTTCTTTTGAGCCTAATAAAGATCTAATTACGACTAGTCTTATTGCAATCGAGAAAGTATGCGTTCAGAGACGACTATATGTTCGTAGTTAATATCTCCCAAACAGGGAAATATAACTAGCGACATATTTCAAGCGGTAGACACATTTCGCACAATGCATTTGGCTCAGCCCTGAACGTATGATATGTGCTTTCCACGATGAGCGATATTGGTCCATATTTGCGGAACCTGAAAGTGGCGTTGTAAGCAGCACGATACGGACTGTTACCGTCACGAAGGCCTTTCGTATCGTCATCATGGGTTCGCAGTTGGCTAGCGATCGACAAAAGCCCTTCCCCAGTTTCAACTGCACATTGTACCCCTCGACTCTGCAAAGAAATGATTGGTTTGCTGAGCACGCCTCCTGCATACCTGCAGTGTTCCAGGTCGCGAACAGTTTGCTCGAAGGTCGGATACCATCTGCCCATGTCGTCATCTGTGGGAAACCACGCTAACCAAGGTTGATGGTCACAATTTCATCAAATAACCAATTTGATGTAATTTTGGTTTTCCCCTCATCTATATATAACACAACTTTTAGACCTCAGGAAGAGTTGAGGGTTCTGAACCGCACCTGCGATATAACCCTCTCCAATTCGCCGCTTCCAATTTCTCTCCATCTTCGCCGCGACGCGGCCCATTCCGTGGAAGTGGATGGACGTGTTGTGCGCGCTGGGCAGGTGCGAGCTCGAGTGGAACCTTCTGCAACACACAGACTTTGTACTTTTTTATTTATAACACTGGCGGTTGCGTCGTGAGTGATTAAGCAAAGACAATGATAGTGCTTCGTGGGAACTACAGTCTTGAGTAGGCCTCCTGAAACACAGTCATTTGATCAAATTAGACCAAAGACAATCTCCTTCTGTCATTCATGAAACACAACCACGGATCGTTAAGATCGGACTGGATTCAGGAATTCTAGTCTTGAGAAGATCTGCATACCGCACGTGAAGCACACTGGCTAGGCAGTCGTCTACCCTCGCTTCGGGATGTCGTTCGTCCAGAAACGGCACGTAATCCGGATGGCTGGTTGATATCGAAGCATCAAAGCGGTCCTCTTCTACAGTATGCACTCTCATTTTTCACAAGAATCAATAAAGTCAGCTCTTACGCGATCTATTGTAATTGTACGCGAACTCGTTGATGATCGTGTGGTGGATGTCCATCATGATGACCTAATGAGATTCGGGCATTATTTTAGTGGAAAGACAATCCTACTCGTTCTGGTCGATGGAAGAGCTTCCGCAGCCGAACGTAGTCGGGAGTTACAGAGGACGCGAGCGGAGCCTTGAGACGGGCTAGTGACCGGAACGAGACATCCGAGGGACGGGTCATGTCGCGCTTTCTCTCCTGCGCATACAGTTATATTCATGCGTATTCTACGCCTTGGGGTCATAAGTAACACGAGAGCGTAATTTAACTTCTAATTTGCATGGTCTTCTCGCAGTGTCAGACAACTACCGAAACAAGACGTTAGCGTAGCCGTCATGGTGTCTAGCTAATGCTTCAAGCAGAGCCTTGTACGCACCGCGTCCATGGTGTAGATCCAGTTGAAGGTGAAGCTGCCGGCGGTCGGATGCTTGGTCGCCTCCGCCTCCAGTACGTCGATGACGTTGCCGTGGGGCACGTGCACGAGCTCGTCCAGGTCCAGAACGGCCAGGTATTTGACGTGCGATCTGGCAATGAGATCATGATTATGACAGCATACTGCTCAACCGTAAACATCGCAAACTTAAGCCCAACCTCGCCCGCAGTACGCAGTCGTTGAAAGCGGCATGCGCGCCCGCCGAGAAGATGCGCGTATTCGGGTCCGCGTAGAACTGGCCCCGATGCCGCTCCTGGACCGGAAGATCCGACCACTCGATAACCTTCAGCGAGCACTGTTCAGAGCACTGCGCAGCGTGCACATGGAGTTTACCCATAGCATAGGAGAGCTGCCGAAAGGAATGAATTCCGGGGGGGGGGGGGTGGACTAGAGATAAGCCCCGTCTCGGTTTTATCACGATAAAAGTCGGGCGGGCCGCCGCGATCGCTAGATTGCCGCACGGCGGACAAGCTCACCTCCAGTCCGTCGCCAAGCGTTCGTTTGTACTGCGAGAGCAGCGAAAGAACCTCGAAAAATGATGGAATTAGGTCAAATACCGCATCACGATAAGAAGAAGAAGCGTCTTACTTCAGGCGTAGCCGAATGCAGGTAGATGTAGATTTTCGTCGCTCCTACAGCACGCCAGAATTCGATATACTGAATAAACTTCTACTAAGTATAGGATACTAAGTATCTTCATGCCTATTTCAAGTAAGGGCAAAGTAATAACAACAGTTGCTGTAATATAGGAATTGAACATGACTCTGAAAGGGCTTCTGGACTATTCAATATTATTTAAAATCAACATCCTGTTATATTTTCACAGGTCTGTCTCTTTTTTGCAAATTACAATACCTGAATGATGGCAGTCCAGTCGGCATGGAAGTAGACCGGATGCAGGCACACGCCCAGCTTGTGGGGGTACACGTGGAAGGCACGGAGACGGTTGTCTCTGATAGAAGGATCGTGATTAGGGTGCGACCAATGAAGACAATACTCGACCACTATCAAACAGAGAGCGGTGAAGAATGCAGATATATTATTCGATAGAATTATGCGGTCTCGGACAATATGAAATCCGGACAATAAATGGAAAACAACATAGCTGAAAGCTCTTTCATACAATTAGCAGAGTGTGTAAAAGCTGTCATTGGTTGCACTCTATCTGCACAGCGTTCAGACTACCTACCTAAGCGGTATCACATGCTCGGAAGCGGTTAGTCGCGTGCGTAGGACGAGCTGGTCTGCGAATTCCGGACGGGAGAAGATGGCCACGCCGAGATGACCCTGATAAGAGTGCGACTAACATTTACCATAATTCGATTACAATTAACTTGAGAGCGGTGAAGAAGAAGAGAGATGGAAAACATGCAAGACAATTCGCTAGCCGTACTCTAGTTGAGATGGATTTCACTAGGCTTGTCAATCTCGCATCCACCTTATCGCGGGAATGATTATTTTTTTCATTATAAAGTGACTCTAGCCAGATAATAAATGAAAAAATACAATTATTTAATCTTTGTCCTATGAAAAATTGGCAGGCTTTCTTTACAGCGTTACTTTACAGCGCTAGCTGAAGATGCTGAAGCTCACCTCAACCGTGCACTGCGAGAAACGTGTGGATATGGGCATAATGCATCGTTTGATAAGAGGCTTCCACTCCACACCGTCGAGGAAGAGCACGTCATTCCTATAACCTACATCTTACATACTTTTTGCATATAGCTGTGATAAATGCAAATGCATTTTAAAACGAAGGTCTCACGTGTTTTCCATGTCTTGGTAGAAATAAAGGCGTATCTCGTTGTCTGCTGTACGGAAAGCCTCGGATGTAAAGATGCCGTCTAGCTGAGATATCTCTGAAGTATGTCTTTATGTAATGAATACTTCTTTTCACTAAACAAATAGTTTTCGTAATGACGCTCAGCACCGAACTTATCTAAGCAGATAAAAAAGCTTTTCGAATTGTTAGAGTCGCGTTGAACACTCGCAATATTGCTAGAATACAAGCTTTAAAGTGAAACAAAAATTAACAAAAAAAAACGAACGCTGTTAGATATTTGACAGATGAAAAAGGTCAATACAGAATGTAAGTTTCCTAACGCTTACCGCTTTCCGAAACGAACGCGTAGATTTCCGTACGCAAGGCAAAGGCGGAGAGAAGGAGTAGGAGTAGGCCGACGGCCGGCGCTGCCAGCACTCCGAAGCGAAGGCGCTCGTAGACCGCCAGTATCAAACACAACAGGAAGAGCACCCACAGCCATCTGAACGAGAGCCGTCGAAGCAGGTCCTTCTTATGGTTATCTTTCATCTGGTTCAGCATAAGCGAGACATTGCTGGCTTTATGTAATACATGAAAGATAACCACGACAAAGACTCGATCTAATCTGAACCCGACGGGACGTTCCTAACCAGCACTTGGCCTGCGAACGCTTCATGAAACGATCTTGTGATATGGTAACAAAACTTCCATCTTTTTCTCAAAGTGTTTATATCCTACGGCTTAAGTGAAAACGATAAAAGCCCTTGAAAGGACGGCTTACTTCCAGAAGAGCATGCACTGGCGACACTTAGCTCGTAGGTGACAACCTCGTTGCTGCGAGGAAAGCGGTATCGCGAGATCTCTGAGGAGGGGGGACTGTCAGGGAAAGGGAGGATTAGGGGGGGGGGGGTATGAGAGAGACAGAGAGAACATAACGAGAGGGGCACGGCCAGGGGACAGCAGGACAGGAGAAGATCGCGTCGGATAGATAGGAGGAATTGCCGGTGGCAGGGAAGCGAGAACCAGCGAGGTGCACTTAACTGTGAAAGCAGCCGGAGTGTTTAGCAGCTAGGTAGCTTCTAATTCAGCCCAGCTTATCAGGTTTCGAATCAGGTTGTCATATACTGGAGCTGTTCTTGCGCCAGTGATAACAGTCGTCAATGATAGTTTGCTTACACCAGGCCATTGGCGAGATTAAGTGACCGTGACCAAAGGTAGAGGTGTGCAAACGCACGTCGCATAGTGCGATTTTCTCTATCCTCCCTCTCATCATTCGTCGCACTATGAATGGCGGTGGACGCATAGTTGGTAGCATAGTGCGAGGATGGTCGCACGTACGGCACGTTCCCCTCGGATGTGCGACCTCATTACTAGTTGTATTTTCACCTAAGAAGGTTGCTTCTATGGGACGAATGAGACGTTGCACGTTCGACTTGATTAGAACTATCAGGAATGAGAGTCGTACGTTCGATGCGACCCCTCGCACAGGGAATGAAAGTGCGAATGTCGAACTATGAGATGTTCGTTTGCACACCTCTAGTATAGTAAAGCGTTACAGAGATCTGGCCTGCGGATGTCGTGCTTACTGTTCCAAGATTGATGTACGCCTCTAAAAATTCGCCAAATTGATATATGCCTCTAAAAAATCTTTTTCTGCGGTAATTTCGTCCGTTCAAGCATAGTGTCGCCTCGCTAGTTCCTTCCTCGGTCCCTGCCAAGATCGTCCCACCCGATAGCTTCCCGAGGGCGAGTTCCGCAATCGAAGACATGTCTGCAGACACACACACATACACAGTGCGGATATTCTCCTCGGCACCATTCGCTAACGGGCGAAAAGGAGCGACCCATTCCCTTGAGTCCGGCAGAAGTCTTGAAGTACAGTTGACGAATGATAACTAATTTATTTTTATTTGATTAGCTAATTCATAAAAAGAAGCTCTTGCAAAAGAAAATTATAAAAAATAGCCATTTAAGAAAAATGGACGTGAATATCAGAATCTTCAGGCACAGGCTTCAGTACGTCGATGTTACTCAGTGACTATTTTGCTTGATCGCCAAATGAGCATCAATCTCTGTCCTCAGCAGGAGTAAGGTAACGATCGTGCGTGGTTGGTCGAATTTGTGCTTTGTGCACGGTGTCCGACCGAGTGATTAGGGTGATCTTAGTGCGGGCACTCTAGTGTCGTTGCGTGGTAGAAAGGAAACCACCATACGTAAAAGTGGTTACTATGAATTCCATTGACGTGTAGCAACATACATTTACAGATAACTATCTGTAAATGTATGTTGCAAGTGAGAAACACACTTATATATAAGAGAAATTGAGGAAAAACTATAAAGAGTATGTTCTAGCACGCCTCGGAGGTCTGCCATCCGTCAAAAATATCTACAATACCCCAAGCTGTGCTGCATATGACATGTAGATACTATCAACATGCTTGGATGGAGGAGTAGTAGCTGTCACCAGATTGTTTCATTTCAGGTAAACCATTTCTCAAACATCCTCACCACCATCTCCACCACTTTCTTCGCTCGGTTCGGCTAACATTTCTCGTGTATTAGCGAAGCCGAATCGCTGATCATCACCCCCCCTGCCAGTATATAGAGCATGGGTTCCCTTACGCCTTCAACTACTCCTTCCGGATTAGTCGACATGCAGTCCACGTCAACCGCTCTGTTCCTGACCGTTCTGATTGTAGGTGAATTGCTCGGTAAGTCACGTTTTAACATATCTTTACTCGCATTTGCAAGTGGGATATGATTATTCCTCAGGCGCCAACGCTCACGGGCATGGCGGTGGAGGCGGAGGAGGAGGAGGAGGGGGAGGAGGTCAGAGCTTCGACTTCTTAATTTTTAAGATTATTAGAAAAAGGGGAATCCCGATTTGTTACAAGGTTTAAAAAAAGTTAATTTCAGGATCTCACCATAGCGGAGGAGGTGGTGGCGGTGGCTGGGGAGGTTTGTTTGATATTTACATAACGTCATACGTCAATTAAAGGGCCCCTCTGAGCACTTTTTGGTTTCGGTCTATTCGTAGGCATAGTTTATCGAAGGAATGGACACCTATGTCTTCTGAAAAGGACAATGCTCAACGAATGTCTGAAATACGCTCTTGAGGGATCGCAATGTCCTCAGAGAGGCCTTTTAATGGTAATATATATTATATGCCGAACCGTTAAATGTGCATGACATTAATATTTTCAGGTCATCACCACGGTGGTTGGGGCGGGGGAGGGGGAGGGGGATGGGGAGGTAAGTATCCACAATCCATAACGTGAATCCAAACAAACCTAAAAAGGAATCGCTCAGTAGCGATTTATGTTTCAATAGATTGAACCAGGTAACCACTTTTAAATTCGAATTTGTGCTAGACTGATCACGATGTCCTCTGCACTGATTGTGAGCAAATCCACCTAGGGTATAGTTCTATTGCCCATTTAAAATATCCTAAAAAATTCTTCTACTGTTTTAGGAAATAATTCACAAACAGCTTAGGGTAATTCTTCTATTATAGGACATCATCATCATCATCTTGGTGGCTGGGGAGGACGAGGATTGGGAGGTATGTAAAGTGGAAAGTAGTGGAATGAAACACTGTGTGACACTATGTGTATACTTAAAGGGACATGGAAGAAAAATAAATATTTTTAAAAAATTTCTGAAGCGAGAAATAATTATTTGTTCCGGGAGTACCTCGATGCCATTTGCATTGTTACTATGCGCTAAACGCAGTAAGACTGCGCCTTGGCTGGGAAACGATTTTTAGGATATCTCGCGAAGTAGACATTTTTTCGCACTCTGGCTTTGGTTTTTGTATTATTTAAGCGATAAACTTTCACATGAAAGGCTATCTTTTTTGGCTTCCATGTCCCTTTCCCTTTAACACTATATGTACAAGAGTAGCTGGGATGAACAATTTATTTATCCATTTCTCCTTTTAGGACTTGGAGGACTTGGAGGATGGGGCTCCGGATATAGCGGATACAATAA
Organism: Micoletzkya japonica; assembly: GCA_900490955.1. Classification (NCBI taxonomy): domain Eukaryota; kingdom Metazoa; phylum Nematoda; class Chromadorea; order Rhabditida; family Diplogasteridae; genus Micoletzkya; species Micoletzkya japonica. The sequence continues at coordinate 46,064 of LS857789.1, read as the reverse complement.
CTATTACGGAGGAGGTAACTATAGGACATCATCTTTCATACAACTTGTTTTCCTTGCAGGGCTATTCAGCGGACTATTCGGAAATCGATATTACACGGGTAAGCACGTTTTCCTGATGCTTTTCCGATTTCCTTCGGAAGCATCGGATTAGTTATTACGCTATGGACCTAAAGGCGTCAGCAAACCCATTCTTAAAAAGTACATCTTCATACCGCTTCGCTCTCTCATCGCTAATCGGAATCCTAACAGCTAACCAACTATTTTCCATAACTATGTTGCAAAAAAATTTTGAGGTTACAATAACAACTACTCGTGCTGGCAGTATGATTGGTTTTGGCGTCAGTGGAGGTACAACTGCGGAACATGTAAGCCTTCACTCCGGTCCGTTGTAGTGCTGTATAGTGAAATTAAAAAATCCATCAGTTTGTCATTCCGAATATCTGGCTAGAGAGCGTGCAAAAGTGAAAGAATTAGAGTCATTTTGGAATAATAACAAGTTATTTAATTGCAGTATTGCAACGACTGTTTGGATAACGACTGTGTTTCGCTCTTCATGAGACACTATTATTTATATGATTAACCTTACGAAGTTCTAATGTGAACCTAACCCCCCTCGTTGAATGTCATTGTACTACTGTACCATCTTTTAATCCCTGATTTCCCTTTTATTCAAATAAACAATACACCACAAATGTGTGACATGATTTCGACTTATTTTGTCCTGTCTTCGACAAAATCCAGGGATATCTCCAAACGTAGAAACTGAGATTTCCTGATGTTCCGTTATGTATCTCTCTTCACCGTTGAGAATTGAGTGCCTTACGTCAGCCGCGTTTTGAGTCTCTATGGTAGCATTTAGGTATTTAGACCTGTCACTTTCTTTTTCTGATATGCAAAAATGATACGAACACTGTGAAAACTTGGAATATATTGCTTCGCTCTCACACAGGAATGTCAGACATGTTTTTTCGGACGTGCAGGAATATTGACGGCGGACGGGCCACGTTTCGCAAACTTATAGTGGAATAAACCGATCCGTCGGTTTCCTCCCTTCCAAAACGAGTCTAATTCTCTAACTTTTGCCCACTCTCTTAAAGGGACATGGAAGTGATTTTCAAGTGAAGCTTATATGAAAGATTTTGTCGTAATAAGTATAAAAACAAAAGGAAAAATAATAAAAATTAATAGTATTCGAGAAATTATTTTTTGAAATTTCGTCCAACGACGACGCTACTGTGCTTAGCGAAAGGAATTAAGCCAAAAGCGACATTCTTCTCAACGAGGGAAGCCCGGAACGAAAAAATAAAACATGCGATTTTCGATATTTTTCTTCGATTTTTTATTGTCACTATGTTTTTCCTCACATTTTGAAACCCTAGAAAAATTTTCATCGAATTTTAAAACTTTTGGTTAGGGGATGCTTTCTCCCTTTAACTATATCTTTTTTTGCTATTTAGAAGTCGCGCCAATTCTCTTCATTTCTTTTACACGTTTAACGTTTCTTTCACACGTTTAACTACTACTGTCTCTTCCCATCTCTTCAACAACTGTTCGTAGATGTGTGGATGGAGTGGCAGAAAGCCGCCTGAAGACGAGGAGTAGGAATTGTTCAACCATATGAGGACGGGAACGGAAGCCACATTTTTTCCTGTGTGAAGCTCCTTTTCATAGGGTGTCCATTTCCTTAATATCGACATGGTCCAATCCCTCTCTCCACTTCCACTCCACTTACCCATTTACAACGATGAAAACGAGGCACCTGAGCACTAACTATAAAACAGTAGGATTTACAACCTGCAAACCGGAATCAAGAAAAAGAAGTGAGGATAAAAGCAGTGTGGAGGACGAGTATGTAAGCATTTATGCGCAAATAACTTCGAAAGTAATATCAAAATACTATAGAAAGTGGTGAACAATCGGGGATGATATAGAGGAGGGACTTGAGATAGACGACGGGAATGGAGGACGACGGAACCGACTGAACGATATTGTCGGTATTGCTGGTATTGTCATGATTGCGGATTACAAATTACCATTAATGAATAAATGAATTCAATTCCACGGTCCCAATTCACAAATTAGAATTCCGGCATTTCAGTGAACTGTATGGAACAAACCAAGCGACCAGTAATTTTGCCCATATATTAAACTTCGGACAAAAAGTACAAATACGAGGGAAAAAGTAATAGAAACCTCTCTCGACCAGAATAAATATGAGCACATGGGTTGAATGCTTACCTGTTTTGTCGTTACCGTCCCAACGAAGGGAGCGGAGACTTTCGCTGTCTCCCTTCCACTATCATCAGTCACCGATCTTGCAGCATCCAGGGCTCTAAACGCCCACAACGAAGAGGTGTGCTTCTGAACAAGCACGTTACAACTGATAGAAGAACCAACTGAACATCAAAATCAACAGAATGATTGACTGCAGCTATTGCAAGGGCTCTTTTGGCGTATTTTATAAGGGTGGCAGTCTAGGACGAGAAAGATATCTTATAGGAGAGTGATATGGCAAGGCTGATAATGGCAATCCTTATGAAATGCAAAAAGTAAATACATGAAAACTAAGTGTAAACATCAAACGGAGCAGAAAACGAAACTTAAAAATCAAAATAATGAAAAGCGCAAGCATGAGAATAATGCGTGCCAGCACAAAATGCGCGCCTTTTAACAGAACCGATGCTACTGTATTTATCAACAGAGCCGGAATCGGAACGATATATTATTTTGATCATCCCAAATATCAAAAACCACAATTTTTTTAAAATTTTTGTATGTTACCATTTCAGCTCATATCCCTCATACGAAGTCATAGACAAAGTATGAAAAGCATCTAAAATAAGGAATTTTTCGTTACTTTCTCCCTTTAAAGGGAGGAAGCAGCCTCTAACCAAAAGTTTTGAAATTCGATGAAATTTCTTCTAAGGTTTCAAAATGTGAGAAAAAACATGGTGACAATAAAAAAATCTAAGAAAAAACTCGAAAATCGCATGTTTTATTTTTTCGTTCCGGGCTTCCGTCGTTGAGAAGAATGTCGCTTTCGGCTTAATTCCTTTCGCTAAACACAGTAGCATCGTCGTTGGTCGAAATTTGAAAAAATCATTTCTCGAATACTATTAATTTTTATAATTTTTCCTTTTGTTTTTATACTAATTACGGCAAAATCTTTCATATAAGCTTCACTTGAAAATCGATTCCATGTCCCTTTAAATACGCCGCTTTTAAAGGTAACATAAAGTGTCACAGATTATCATCCTGACCTGTTGGTCTGGATGAGAAAAAAAGGCTGCCATAAAACAATTATGACCCTTTAATTTTACTTGCTTTTCTCGGAATCCCTGAAAGAGGGGTTTGAGATTATGTATTTGACCGTTTCATGCGCACGGTAGATGGGAATCGGGTAGCTATTGATCACGGGGAAAGGAGAGAAGAGGCAGATCACTGCTCCTTCTCTTCTACCTAGTCAGTTCTGCATTGAGAGGAATGAAGATGAGACAACGAGAGAAATCTTTGCATAGCTTTTTCTAAGCAAAGGCGAAGTTTCATAGTTTCAACTTTTTTTCTCAGAACTGAGGACTCTGAGAGCTATCAAATGATGTCAGAAAAGCATAGGGTAAAAAGTGGTCGGTGGGGGCCTTTAAACAGAGTGTAAGTGGACGAGATTCGATTAGTTAAACAGAGTGTAATTGGACGGGATTCGAGACCTAACTGAAGATCGGGGCATCCGCACCACAGCATCCATAGGAAGAGGCGACGTAGCCGACGCGGGTGGGTAGAGCGTTTGACGATGGAGGGCACGTTTCGTTAGTACCAACGATAACGTTCGGGTGCGCTGAGAGAAGTTTCCGTAATTGGTTTCAAAATAATTCCGGACCTGACGAAAGATTGGGAATCCATTCCTCAACCTTTTACTGAATATTCCGCAACTATTAAAGGAAATGTCCCACGAAAAATTCGTTATTGAGTAAGTCTCTGAAAGCATTGAAGTACCTATTGTCTAGTCAATAAGATGTGAAAAAAATCCGTTTTAAAACGACTCTCTAGGATTCAATACGGCCATCAGAATGTGCGAGATACGGCAAATCTTGTGGAATAGTTTGTAGTCTAGACGGTCTCTCTAAATAAGCCGTGGTAATGCTTGCTCGGTCGCGCTCTCCACGGAGCAGGAAGGAAAGAGTAAGGGAAGGGGTGACGGTGTGTAGATATGAGAGCGATGGAGATCAGGCGATGCCACTGGGTATATTTGGGCAGAAGAGTGCTTGTTTGAAACTGCAAACTACCCGCGAGATATACCGTATCTCGCACATTCAGATGGCCGTTCTGATGCCTAGAGAGTCGTTTCGAATCGGGATTTTTACTCATCCTGTTGTCTCGTTCCTGTTACTTTTATTGAGGATGTAATCTGTACTCACTCGAATTTGTTGAGCGAAGGATCAGTTGAGTGGTAGTCTGAACGTTCTGATAGAATGGCTCAAACTACCTATGCTTGCCTTCATTGATCTCAATGAATGATCACAACAAGTAATTCTTCACCGGATTTGCCGTGTTCGGCACGTATACAGAGATTGGACTACCGCACTGGTCTAGGGTAGCATTGCCAAGAAGACATGTTTCCATCCCTTCGTTGTAGTAGTACGCCTCGCATGTTCCCCAGAATAAGTGAGAATCGGAGCAGCTTGAAATGAAAGAGAAGGGTTATCCCATTCGAATTTGCCTCATAGTATTAGATCATTCGTAACGAATGATCTTCTTAATACTATTAGACAAATTATGCAGAAACGAAGTTTCAAAATTTCTAAACGGGAAGACCACGTGATGTGACTGCAAAGTATTAATATAATAATTTCACCAGTTGGTCTTACTTACCTAACCTGTGCATTGACATTGACAAAAACCATTGACGGAAACGGCAAAATAGAGGATAAATGAAAAAACCAACTTGTACTGTTCTCGAGAACACGTGCACGTCATTTCGCAGTGTACCTAAGGAGAACAAACAGATCTTCGGGAGGCGAATTCCACAAGTACATTAGGTGAAATCTCTTTTACGTATATTCAGCTTTAGGAAAGAATAATATCAGATATCGCTGTCTGAATGCGATTCAGGAGGTCTATTGCCTTCAAATATATTGACGAAAAAGTACCGTCCGTAATCTCATTCCTATTATTGGAGGAAAACTAACGTTGGTAAATCTTTGCAGCGATTGCTAAATACAGTGAAACACAGCAGTTGCGCTCCAGGTGTATTCGGTTATATCAAACGCCCTATCAGGAAACAAGATACTGCTCAAAATGCACTTTTCTTAATGCTATAACTTCTGTGTGAAACTCTTTTGGCAAAATGCCAGCTCAGGCTAATGATCGGCTCTGGCTAAAGTTTTACGGCGGTTAGCGGAAAGAACGGTGCAGCTCTCTCAACGTTCCTTTTCCTCCAATAATACTTCGTCTGCGCCGCTTGCTTCTCTCGTTCCAAAGAAGCCATACACGCATCTAAAGCATCTCAAGCATAAAAGTATTTTTAGCTTAGCATCTCAAGATACTCGTCAACAAACGAAAGGAAAGGAAACAGATTGAAATCGAAAACCTGAGAGACGTTTTCCAGTTTTCCGCCCACCACAGTTCGCGAAGTCGTATCGTTCGTTTTGGCATAGTACACCATCTCAGAGTGCGCCTGATTACGAATGTTTCTAGAGTTTTTTAATTAGTCTGAAAACTCACCAAAGAGAAGAAAATAATAAAGGTCTCATGTCTACTGTATAGAGCGAAGCAGCCACAGAGGAAGGGCTAGAAGCCCATTTGTCCCATTGATGTGACATTGAGCGTGACGATTTCTCTTATATGGTGTTTATATGGCATACTTCAGATTTTTTTACTTCAGCTGTGCATTAAAAACCACAACTATAGTAAAGAGCACTTTTGGTTTCACTTAGTCGCCTACAGGATCAAATCCTATGCGCGGAAACCGCGATTCAATTTCAGAACGCTTGGAATGCTGTGCGGTTCCTTCCCTTTAGCCCATTCGCATCTCTGATCAGGGTATTGCTCGAAATCACGTCTTCTCTGTCGAACAAGATCTGATCGAGGGGGACAAGAGAAAGATCAGCATCTTGCTGAGTCAATACCACAAAGAGCCGTGCATCGAACGCCCTACTAACCTCGTCGTATGCAGGTCGAAAGATCACCCACCAACACATCACTACATCGCTATCTCTCGCTAAGCCAGTTTGAGTTTGGCTAACTCACCCAATTTCGCGGAGCGGTTCGCTTCCGTATTTCTAGCACGTGGGCCGTGATCTCGCCTATTTAGGCTTCGGATGAGCGCTTTCTGACGTTTTCGTGATAGATATCGTTTCCAGTGGCTTGCCTTAGATAGTCATGTCTGTCAGTAGATTCTGGTCCAAAAGAAGCATATACAAATATTAGAATAAACCGTTCCGTCCGTTACTTTGGCTCAAAAATGCATTTAAACGCTTTTCTCACTTTTTCACACCCTCTAGCCTGATGTTCGGAAGCCTACATCGACGGATCTTTCTATTATATTATAGGAAATTCCTGGAGCGACAAATCTTACTAAAAACTATGTTACTCCGAAACCTTGAGCTGACCCTTGGTCTTCGATTGGCGCATCGCATATTCATGTGTCCAAATAGTGCCTAAGTTTTAAAGTATATTTACTAAGTTTTGAAGTTTAAAAAAACGGCTATCACCTATTTACATGTATAGTTGTTCAACGACTTTTTTTTCTGAAAAATGGCAGAATTGATTCATACGCTTAAAGGGACATGGAAGCGAGAAATTTTTTGAAATCTAGTATGGTTATACTTGTAAAATATGTTTCTTAGACGATAATGAACATAATAGCCTTTGAAAAATATTCTTAAAAATTTTCTGGAGCGAGAAATATTTATTTGTTCCGGTAATAGCTCGATGCCATTTGCCTCGTTACTATGCGCTAAACGCAGTAAGACTGCGCCTTGGCTGGGAAACGATTTTTAGGATATCTCGCGAAGTAGACCTTTTTGTGCACTCTGATTTTGGTTTTTATATTATTTAGGAGATAAACATTCATATGAAAGCCAATCTTTTTTGGCTTCCATGTCCCTTTAATGCATTGCAGATGACACGTGCAATCTACATTCTCCTGATGGCTACCTGCCTTCTCGTTTTTGAAGAAGGTTATTTACCAAGATATATAAACGGTCGCAACAGCAACTATTCTAGTGTGTTCCGATGCGTGTAATCGCATTTGCTAACCTTTTGAGATCGAGGAAGATACTGTCAGTCTGACTAGAGAGCAACCTGTGATGTTTGAGGGGTGGAGGCGCACGGTGGACATGGCGGGGGAGGGGGAGGCCATGGAGGAGGCCATGGAGGTACGGTAGCAATTACAGTCGGCAAACCAGTCCGTTTTGCTGCGATGGATTTATTGACTAGTATTTGTTGACTGAGTTATTCGCTTCGAAGTAAGCTTATTGAGGAAAAGAAATGGTAGGAAAAATTGAAAAAAATCTTTTTAACAGATATTTAGTCTCGGTAGTCAAGGGAAAGGTTTTAAAGCATCCGAGATATTCATAATTCAGGCGGAGGTGGTGGACACCATGGAGGAGGAGGACACCACGGGGGAGGAGGGGGCGGAGGATGGGGAGGTCAGTGTTATTCTGGCATGTCAAGTTCCTTTATTTAGAACGAGTATTTATTAGCGTTTTAGTATTACCAGGTTGAATTTTTTTGTATTTCGCAGTAGACAGCCTCAGGGAAGAATAAGCCCATACGGCCGTCCGCTTGGAATTTGTAATAGTTATTCGATGTGGGAAGTAGACAAAAAATTCTGCAATATCATTTTAAATAAAGCAACTTGTTTATAAATGAAGCTATTGAACGGATCAGCAAAATAGTTTTAAATTTTAAAATTATATTTCATTTTTCCATTGAACAACAATTCAAATTTACCAAAATTCAGGACACCACGGACACCACGGAGGGGGAGGCTGGGGAGGTTAGTTATTTTCTTAAAGAATAAATTGGAATACCGATCCATAAAGTATGCTATCCACATATTTAAACAATGATGCAACTGAAGCCAACTCAAAAAATAAGTGTGTCAGCATCACGGCTTTCCTTCCTGTTTTCTTTTTATTAGAAAACTTCATCTTCACGAAATACATACTATCTAGATAAAGTATTATAATTTACAGGTCACCATCACGGTGGATGGGGAGGTATAAAATGCACAATTATTTACTAGATCACGGATTTATTTGATATTATCACTAACAACACTAACTATCTAATTTTTATGGAGCCAGGGGAATTTCTGAAGCGGATGACTTATTGGAAACGTCACATATTAAAAATGCTTTATTTTCAGGACATCATGGCGGCTGGGGAGGTATCTAATTAGGAGTCGGCTTCAAACAGCTAGCAGTTATTTTCCGTTCTGCTATTTTAGCAGTCGTAATATCCAACGTGCACTACGTGAAAAAGAAGACATTAACAATAACTACTAACTAAAACAATTTTACAAACATGGTGATTTTTCAAATGTCTTTTGAAAAATTTCACGTAGAGAGAGAAAGTTTATCTTTTTTGAACAGGATAAAACATAAATAACTTATAAATTAAATGTACAATGTGGATAAAGAAAGACAAATAAGTTACAGACAACTGTGACCGTAACACCACATATAGTGGAGTAAACCGGTCCGTCCGTTACTTTGATTCCAAAATGAGTCTAATTCTCTCGCCTTTGCACACTCTCTCGCCTTATATTCGGAATGATCTTCCGACGGATCTTTTTAATCCACTATAGTTATAGTGATTTTCAGGAGGAGGAAATGGTGGAGGAGGATGGGGAGGTGAGTGGACGTTCACATTTTTTTCACGTTTATCTATATATTGCATACTATACATTCCATACTATATATGTAGCGAGCGTTGTAAGTTCATTGTCATTTCATACATAAATGTGTATATATCTCAGGCAGCAACAACTATTTCTACAATAATAATAATGGATACTATGGAGGAGGTGGCGGAGGAGGTGATCAGATTCATGATACTTACTGCTTAAGTGTTGTTTTATCATTATTTTTACTGATCTACAATTAAAATTTACGAACTCGCTCTTGCAGGTCTCTTCGGTAACCTCTTCGGCGGATATGGTACGGATCGGATCCATTCAGATAGGAGGCAAACAAATCTCAGCTTGCTCCTTGCCTAATTCAATTTTTTATACAATTACACAAATATAAATGGGATGAAAAAAGAAAAGAATAAAAAAATCTATATTTTCAGGAAATAACTGCAGATGGAGATATCGCTTGCTCATTGGGCAGTGGCGATATGAATGTGGTAAGTTTGTTTTATTTTTTAAGATAGAAAGTGTTTTTAAAGGGAGGAAGCAGCCCCTAACCAAACGTTTTAAAATTCGATGAAAATTCTTCTAAGGTTTCAAAATTTGAGAAAAAACATAGTGACAATAAAAAAATCGAAAAAAATTTCGTTCCGGGCTTCCGTCGTTGAGAAGAATGTCGCTTTTGGCTTAATTCCTTTCACTAAGCACAGTAGCATCGTCGTTTGGCGAAATTTCAAAAAATCATTTCTCGAATACTATTATTTTTTTATTATTTTTCCTTTTGTATTTATAGTAATTACGATAAGATCTTTCATATAAGCTTCACTTGAAAATCATTTCCATGTCCCTTTAAAGGGACATGGAAGTCAAAAAACATTGGCTTTCATATGAAAGTTTATCGCCTAAATAATATAAAAACCAAAACCAGAGTGCACAAAAATGTCTACTTCGCGAGATATCCTAAAAATCGTTTCCCAGCCAAGGCGCAGTCTTACGGCGTTTAGCGCATAGGAACAAGGTAAACGGCATCGACGTA
>LS857789.1:26064-36074 GCA_900490955.1 Micoletzkya japonica | reverse complement strand
AACAGTTTGAAAATCATGATACTCTCCATTTATTAGGCCTATTTTTTATTTTTTAAATATTTTATATGACTTATTTTCATAGAAATTTATTCGTCAAGTTTCTTTCTCTTTAAGAAAGCTACTGACCGAAAAAAATCATTTTCAGGTCTTTTTGGATAAGCGAGTTGGTCGTCCTTTCTAACATCCAGTTCGCAAACGCTTGACGCCGTTCTATTTGAATTTGAAAGTAATAAATTATTTATGCACTGGATTTTTTGAGAACACCGTGGCACATTTAATAAAGATTACACTGACCATAGTCTGTCAAAGGCTTTTCACAGCTTGCTATTCAGGCAAAGCTTCTCCCATATGATCAATGGAACTGTTTTTTTCTATAAAACGTTGCCGATTTGTCAGTCTACATAAAAGAATTACAACAAAAAAGCTTGGTACCATTCCTCACTTTCATGTGATTTGAAATCCTCTTTCATAAATAACCGTTGTAAAAGACCGGACATATTTGTTGTAACTTAAACAAAGCGAAACAGCAACACGTAAATAATGCATCTAAAATCGATTAGCAGTAAGATGGGAGTCCCTGAAAAGTGTTGTGTGCTTGTTGGTGGAGGACTTCGCTCTCCGATGCCCCGTCTTGCTGCTGTTGGACGTTCTTATTGTTGGACCCAAACGGCATCCGCTTCTGATGTCGACAGATCGGAGTGAATTGTCGAAGCGGACGGGGAACTACCATCGTGTGGGGAAGCCGTTGAGTACTTCGCTGAGGTTCGCCTGTCCATCTCCTAGGAAAACGGGGAAGAAGCGGATTCGGTAGAAGTGAGCTGGGCAGAGCTTGAAGGCATTGAAGTGACGGGGGACGGGTACCAGGGTGCGGCTGACGTCCCATCCCCCGTTGACGGACTGCTCCCCGAGGTTGGCAGAGGGGAGAGGCTGCGAGAAGCCGACCCCGGGCTACTGCTAACCGAAGATTCTGACGAGGAGTTAGGCAGACCGGACAAAGGCATTGGACTACCACCACTGGCGCTGCCACCTGTCTTGGGCAACTCTGAAAGAACGGATTTCCGCATTTTTAGTCCAACATCTTGTTTTATTGAAAATACGTTCGTTTCGTATTCAGCGAAGAAAACCTAGTAGTAACCGCAGAGATGTCGTTTCTCTCTGATTATTATTTTTTGTGCTGTCAGTCGATTTCGTGAATTACTGTAGACGCGTGGGCGGTAAAAATGCTCATTGTAAGCCAATGATTCCGTCTTCCGTTGGTTATTTGCACTTTTGGTTGTGTGCTTATGCTAAAAAACGCAAGTCCAGTCAAGAATGCGCGGAACGAAAATTTGAATACGAGGACCGACAATAGATAACCATTGGATGCATGTGGGCAGCTAATTTTCACAGAATCAACATAATTTTTCTAGCTCTGTCGAATAGCATATGACTCATCTTTGGATCCAATGGTCACCACTTTCCTTGTGAGAGCATGTACAAGGATGGGCAAACTCTCGTCCTCGGCGGTCACCATTAATTGCCAATTGAATTCGAAAGATCAAGATCTCACCACAGTTGAGAGCAGCGCTCTGTGGTACCCTTTGGTGAGGGAGTGCGAGTAGCGAAGAACAAGAACGACGGAGAGAATATTGGGAGGGATGGAGAGGCAACCGAGAAAGACGCTGACGTATAGGTAGAGGGACTGGAGACCGGCTCGACCGCAAGCATCCGTCCTGCAATTATGGCATCGAGCAAGTTATACAGCAATCGACTTCCCACTTAGTCTATGCCTAAACGCTCTAGAAAACATCTAATATATGCTGAACGAGACCATTATCGATTGTTTATACATCGTCTATACATTGTTGAGAACAGGGCTTACTTCCTAATAATATTCCTAATAAAATGGCTTACTCTAACGCTCGAAGAATTACTTCTGTGAGAAGGGTAATCACAAACTAGCGACTATTATTTGAAAGTGAGCAATGACGCCTTAATCATAATGCGTTTCTGATTGTTTTCTAAAAAGAAAATTTAAAGCGGAACTTACTTCAGCAATTACATGATTGTTGTGCACAAAGTAAAGATAATTTGCATCTAATGCGCGTGCAATAGTGATTAAAAAACAATCCTGTTAACTGTATTTCGGGAACAGAAGATCAAAGATTTTCATGTGAAGAATAAAGAGAAATGGAAGGCGAAACAGATAAATAACTCAAAAGTCTTATGGCAACTTTTCCAAGCTTTATTGAAAGCTTTGCATGAACTATGCTCCAGGTAAATGCTCCTTTGCAAAGTTAAGGCAGTTTTGCGATAGACTGTCTGAAATATGAGCAAGACCTGATGAGGTCGTCAAACCATCAAGTTCTCTGACAATGTGTATCTATTGATTCATTATGAACTCGGTATTCATCAACTCATCTGGTTGTCATTCTATAATATACCTATAGTGGAATAAAAAGATCCGTCAGTTTATTATGCCGAATATGAGGTGATAGGGTGTGCAAAAGTGAGGGAATTAGACTCATTTTGGAATCAAGGAAACTGTCGGACCGGTTTATTCTACTATAGTAGGCGGCAAATGTAGCCCCGGTCCCCGGTTGCCATGCGAAACGGATTTTCTACCAATCGCGCCCCCTCTGCCGCTTTCCTTCTTCACTTCCGTCTTCCCCGTGACCCTTTTGTCTCGTGATGTTTGAATAGCTTAGTCTCAACATCTAGCTCGGTCTTAGTGGAGCTTACAGTACGTGAAGTCGTTCAAGCATGTTATCAAGCACTTTATCATACAATAAGTATGGAATACTGCACCCATCAAAACTGTTTATCGAGAATACTTACATTCTCAACGCTTCGACCTGACTATCGCATCTTTGATGAGACGATCGACTTCCACGAAATTGTAACCGGTTATAAAGGTTATCGGGATCTATAAATGTCCGGTATATGTAACTTCGCCGTCTGCTTTCGTCATTCAGCTATTTCTGCATGCGTACAACCGAATTTTCACCAGCCTCGTGCTATCATTGTGTCTGTGTATCTTTGTATCTTTGTATCTACGCTATCTTATTGTTAGACTCGTGCTGTATTTGTATATGCTCTTTCTTACACGTCTCCGACTATATTTGTTAACATCATTCAGATTCCAGCTTTATTCATATTCGTTCTCCTGCTCACCTGTCCACTCCCCGTGCATTCACATCGTCCGTCCAAACGTCGTCCAGCCAGTCAACGGCGACTTGGCCTCTTACAAATAACTAATTACACAATATTACACTTCAGGGGCGCGATTGGTAGAAGCTCCGTTTCGCATAGTAATTTCACAATATTACACATAATTACACATCATGTGTTTTCCTTTCCATTTCCGCAATGCAATCAGCTCATGCTGCATTTATTGAGAGAAACCCGTTACAAACCTCGTCAACTTTCCGTTCAGCTCTACAGAGCACCGGAAATTCGAGCTTTCCAGGATCACGTTTTCCGGCTCCAAAGCCGCGGCCACTGCTATTTCGTCGCAGAACGCGTGTTGCCTCAAATAAACTGTACCACGGCCGTCTAAATGGAATACAAGAGGTTGTTTGTGGTTCACGATTAGCTCAACGTAGTCAAGAAAGCACAAACACTCCTCTCTGCTTCAGATGCCCGTGGATGACAGTTGAAGCGGCAGAGAGGAACGTCGCTAGGGGACCCGCGACTGAGAGGTGCGCGTGGAAGTCCTGTGTCGCTTGGTACTGAAAATAGACTACGCTCAGGGAGAAGTACGTGTCACGTGATATCCCACAGCAGTGAGTTGAGGAAACGAAAACTCGGAGACTACGGAAACAGACGACCGGATTGACTTTGAGACCCTCGTTGATGGCCGTCTCCCAGGGAACGACGGAGATCGGCACTTGGAACTGTCCGAGCACCATCTCCGCTGCCTCGGGGTCGCTGTGGAAGTTGTACTCCGCCGTCGACAGCGAGTGAACGTTGCCGGTTCCTAACCACAGCTAAATATTTCACACGACTTCCCCATCTTCACCTCGATAATTGCCTCCCATAAGGACGACCTTCTCGAATCGTCGCTTGAGCCCGTCATCTAACTTGAGTGCCACGGCGACGTTCGTGAGGGGCCCAAGACAGATGAGCGTAATGCCGTCGTGTTCCCTCGACAACTTAACGATCGTACTGGCCGCGTGCTCGCTCTCGTGGCCAGTGAAGTCCGACGGCAGAACCTGAACATAAACTTATCATTCTTGCAATACGCGCAATAAATACTTCTAAATTCCATATACTTATTATGGACTAGTTATGTTAGTAAGTTATGAACATTTCTTTTTTGTTGCATATAATTATGGCAAACTTCGGGAAAGGTTGGTCGCCGAGACCGTCCCGTCCAAAGATGTACGACAAGGAGACGGTTTCCGGCAGAAGAGATGACGAACAGCCTTTGAAGACCGGCACGTGACCCTGGAATTTTACGTTTTCTAGGAGCTGAAACATTTTAATACGGAAGTTCTCTGTTTTTAGGACTTCAAATGCAGTTGATAAATGTACGTACTTGCATTCCATTAGCTCGTAAGGTCCTGAGGATGTTTGCGGTAGCTTGTTCGACATCCGTACATCCATGAACGGTTGCAATGGCGAGGACCGGAAAAAGCAATATACTAGCCAAGCTTGGAAAGGTATTGAAGTATCCCCACTATGATTTTTCCTATTCTTATCTAAATCTTATCTACAAATTATTCGTCTCATACATTTCCTGTATATGCTTGACCGCCCGTGACAACGTATTCAATAAATAAATCTCACCAACCTCCGCTTTCGGGTGCTGCAAAGCAAAAAGGAAATGGCTCGGACGCTCCGTCCGTATCGATAATGATTTTCATACCTTCGTTAAGGGGAGGGAAGGGCTAGCCTGCAAGAACGAACATAAACAAGCAAGCCAGAGCACGTGATGAGGTAAACATTCAAGCGCTCCGCTCTCCGTTACACCGCTTTCAGTTGAACAGCGAAAGGGTTAATGACCAATCGAATCGCGGTCACTAACATATATCAGTGATATAAAGCTCGTATCAGCGATATGAAGCAAAATGTGATAAACACAAAATTGACTTATAACGCGAGCCTAAGAAACATAGATTTGTTTTATATTCCTGCAAAGATATAGAGGAAGACTGCAAAAATTCGGTCGGATTTCAAGATTGAAATGGAAAATTAAAATCTACACATTATTCCGAATGAATGCTTTCAGTCTATTGTTTGCTGATATTCAGCAATATTGATGTCATACCGCTTTCAGATTATTTATTTCTCTTAGTTATCTTGCACGGGTTCCGAAGTCACCGAGTTCTGTATATATTTTAACGGAGGATTGAGATATAAACCTTGATATCTATCTCACTTTAAAAGGCTCACAGTAATAACACAGTAATCACAGTAATCACAGTAATAGTGCTCAGGACCGATTGGACAGACACCACAATGAGATCATGCTGAACTTTTGTCCGTGGAAGTGTTTCCTCGTTTTCCGCCTCCACTTGTCGCTATTGTTCTCCGTTAATCCTTTGTTCTGCCCCTTTACTCCCAGTCCTCTCGACTCCGAACCCCAGCGGCCGGTCATCCAACGTGATGTGGTCTTTAAGACTACTTCTGCTGGCTTTGGCAGCAAGGTACGGCATTGTCTGTAGAAATACGTAAAACACAATTTCAGGTGCCAGGCACAAGATGAAGATTCAACTGCGTACGCCACTACATTGGCTGGCGATCTGACGACGGAGAAGGAGACGACGATTGGAGTGGATTCGACGTATGGAGCAGGCACGACAGTCGGCGCTACATCGACCGAGGAAACTACGGTGGATACAACGACTGCCGGACAGACTACAGTTGACACGACTACTGGGCAAACATCGACAGCTTCCACATCAACCGAGGCTGTGACTACCAGTGAATCGACCGCGACCACACAACAAGCGACCACGACTGCTTCCACCGAGGCAACAACTACCGAAGAAGTCACAACCTCAGCGACTCAGAGCGCGACAGAGTCGACTAGCGCGGAACAGGCCTCCACTTCCAGTCAAGCAACGAGTACTGCAGCGACGACCATTGCATCAACATCACTGCAATCGACTACCGTGCAAACTACTTCAACGGAGGATACAACGACTGAAAAGGCTACCAGTACCTCAGAGGCGACCACGGTTGTAACAACTACTGAAGAAGCGACTACTGTTTTGACAACGACTGAAGACGCAACAAGCACCGAAAGTACGACTGATCCCACAACCACCGAAGAAGCGACAACTACGACGGAGGGAACTACTGAAGAAACGACCACTGGCATGACAACGACAGAGGAGGATACAACTACCTCAGAAGGGTCAACTGAAGCGACAACAACTTCTGAAGGGACAACTGATTCTACGACCTCTGAGCAAGTCACAACAACTTCTGATGGCACAACTGGCTCAACAACTGCATCACAATCCACTGCCTCAGACACAACAGCAGAGTCCACGACAACCATCGAGTCTTCCACCAGCGAGTTGTCGACGACATCTGACGGTTCTTCGACATCTGGACAATCTACGACGTCTGGTGCGTCATCTACAAGTGAGGAGTCAACCACTTCTGGCAGTTCGTCGACCGTTGATTCCACAACATCCGACGACGCGTCAACAACTGAACAGTCTACAGTCTCCGATGGATCCTCTACATCCGAGCAATCTACTGTCTCCGACGACTCCTCCACTTCCGAGCAGTCTACACAATCTGATTCGTCGACTTCCGACACCACGGTATCCGCCGGCTCTACTTCTAGTGCAGATTCAACCATCTCTGGTGCTTCAACAGGTATTATCAACCTGAAAATTATTTTTTTCATTTCCTTTTCTAGAAGCCACTACGACCGGGGACTCAAGTGATACCCCTACATCTACCGCGTCAACCTCTACAGCTACTACGACAATCGATACGACCACTACGGAAGCGACAACAGTAGGAGAGGAGTCCACTTGTTTATTAATAGCAAGCGATTTCAGACAACCACCGTAACCATGACGACGGTAACACTGCCACCCGAGTTGGTAGGTGTCGGCGTTGTTACGAGAACAAGACACATGTCAATGCTGCCAAAGTAACATTGTTCATCCAAACACTCTCCCGCTTTTGAAAGCACCATGAAAGATAAACTAAAACTGCTATATTTTATTTATCTTGTTTTGCTTGTCTACACTTCATATTGCCTAAAAGGGGAACGCTAGAATCGGAAAAGGGGAAGTATGCTAACTCGTTTGCTCGTGCCAGGAGCCCTTCGGCTGCTACAACTACGGCTACTGCGCGAAGGCGGATCGGACGGGGGCGGGCGACACGGTGACAGGGTGCAGTGACTGCGTGTGCGCCCCCGGCTTCGCCTCGCCTGCCACCAAGTGTCTCACTGGTAAGCATACTGCCTTTAACAACCTTGTAGAGTAGCATGCAGCTATCGTAGCATGTCGAAAATAGGTCTTATCTTTTATCTTTTCGCTTTATATCCTCTGGCAGGTGAAGGTAAAGGATCAAAAACGTGAATGCTCTAGATGCATAGTTTTCAGTGGACTGCTCGCAATGCTCGTCCAGCTCTACATGCACCTCTACCGGCTGCGTGTGCAACTACCCGTTGTACGGCGAGGACTGCTCCGAAAGTTCGCTCTTCTCATTATAGCTAGGATACAATCGCTCGCCGAGGAAACTAGACCGTTATGCGGGTTGCTACGCCCGCTCCATAGACTTCCACTCGCCCTCGTTAGCTATTCATTCCGGTTGCTCTAATGATACGGGGAAGTGTATCACTCAGGGCCGCGGACAATGATAAAAAATGAGAAACCATTGATTATTTAATCTGAGCGAAATGATAAATCAGAAATACTGAAGCCAGATAGATAAAATTACAAAAAAAAAATTCTCACCTCAGATGTGTGCAGTTCGTGCCCTTCTAGTTCAACGTGCGTCACACTCAACACCGGAGTCATGTACTGCAGTTGCACCAACGGCAAGGGCGGACTAAATTGCAACGGTAATAATGGAGAGTGTTCATTCCCTACGAAGCTCCACTATTCAAGAGACGATCTCAAGCGGAACTTGTCGCTCAGTTATCTGCAGCAGTGGCGGCTCGTGCATTGTGCCGTTTCCATCACAGGTTGCTCCCTTTCTCACATGAATGGATTACTATTTCATTTTTTGCCGCTCTAAGTGGTGCCATTAGCGCATGAATAGTACTTCCAAGAAAAGTTTCACATATCGCAGACCACCTGTCTCTGCCCTTCTGACACGGTGGGATCCACGTGCACCTCAATGAGTAAGTTTGCGAATCCGTTCTTGCTTAGAGTTAGTTTAAGTTCTGTAAGACTCCTCTCCTACATGCTTACAGGACGCAACTACGTCATGACATGCAGCCCGACAAAGTGCATGGGCGGCTTCTGCGTGGAGCAATCGAACGGACCCTGCATCTGTGCCGACGGTTTGCCCTGTAAGAGAAGTTAGTGAATGAAATCTCACAGGAAGCTCAAAGTCCAGCTGCAGCTACGCCGCGTGTCTCAACGGCGCAACGCCGGTCAATCTGCCCAACGGAACAGTCTATTGCTCGTGCCTGCCGTACTACACTGGATCACAGTGCGAAAGTAGGCCAGTTGATAGTCGAAGCTTTTTAGAACATCAAGGTGTATGTGGCGGTCTATAATCACTCTAGGCACTCCTGTTTTACTTATAGCATACGATCCCTGTTATGGCGACCCGTGTGGGAGTGGCGAGCCCTGCGTGAGTCTCAGCACAACGAACGCCTACGAGACGGATGCGTATTGCGGACGTAAGTAGACTTCCGAAATCGCGTCCGGCCACCGAATTTACTGAGCTATGTTTCATTAATGACATGAAAAAAGTCTCTCTTGTTATGACTAATGTCTGAAATCTAACGATAGAAAAAATGGTCTATCTAATTCGATAAAATGGACGCGATTCGGGAGGTGGAGACGTAAGGCTCGATCTGTTCTCTGCGTAAAGATGTCTAGCCATCGAGTAGAAAGGTCGCGCAGTTTTCTCAAAAATCCTGTTGAATGAGCGAACGAAGAGGTTCAGCTTGCGTGTCCGACTCGCCGTGCGCAAACGGGGGCACGTGCAGCCAGACGTATGCCGACGGCGTCTTCGACTACACGTGCACCTGCACCGACGACTACACCGGAACCAACTGCACGACAAGTACGACTGAAGGAAGCAATCAGAAAATAGCCCAGCCTCATTCATGCTTCGAGAGAGCGAAGGGGGATGGGGAACATCCAGACAACATTTATAAATGAGCTTACTGACTTTTCGTTAAAAATCCGTTCGTTCATTTATCCACGCTTATAATATCACAGAGAAAAAAATTCACAAGATTTATGCAATAATAGGTATGTAGTAACTGTTCTGCAGAGCATAGAAAGTAGAAGTCTAGAGAACGCTGTCAGAGCTCTACTGCGCCAGCGACCCGTGCGAGAATGGAGGAACTTGTGCCGAGGATGCGACTACGAATTTCACATGCACGTGTACCGCCCAATGGAACGGCACTGTGTGCGATGAAGGTATGCCGAAGCCTGCAGTCAATACGAATTCAATTTCTCGAACTAAACCATATTCAGAAATTTTTATTTAAAAAAGGAGATAAGTAAACTAAAACTGATCCCAGTTTCCCTTTATTGCGGTGCTTGCAGAGCTGATGTGCTACAGTCAGCCGTGCGATAACGGGGGCACGTGTGCCGAGGCGGTCGGGGATGAGTTCACGTGCACGTGCACTGTGGACTTCACGGGAGGCGTCTGCGAATATGGTCAGTCGCTGGTACGGAATAATAACAATAGTTTATTACAACATCCAGTTTATATATATATATATATATATATATATATATATATATATATATATATATATATATATATATATATATATATATATATATATATATATATATATATATATATATATATATATATATATATATATATATATATATATATATATATATATATATATATATATA
>LS857789.1:9313-25964 GCA_900490955.1 Micoletzkya japonica | reverse complement strand
TCTATACAGGCAGGCTTATGAAACATAAAGATGGAAATGGTTCGTTTCCCGCTCCCTGGTCGCAGCACAGATATCTGAATCATTGAATATGCTTACTGAGCCTGTGCTTTTTGTCAAAGCCTTCCTCCAGACGTCTGGTGTGCCTCCACACCGTGCGAGAACGGCGGGACCTGCAGCGAGGTCTACGGCGAAGCGTACTACAATTGCACCTGCACAGACGCGTACTACGGCGACAACTGCGAATACCGTAAGCCACTGATCTATCTGGATTCTCTTCATACTTCGCTCTCAACTCGGAATGAAGCGACTCACGGAACATCCTCCTCAACCATAGTTGCCTCTAGCTTCTCCTGTTCAGTATACGGCTGCTCTACCAATCCGTGCGAGAACGGCGGGACTTGCCTGGAGGACGAAGAGGATCCTGAGCTGTACACGTGCCAGTGCACGGTCAACTACACTGGAACGGACTGTCAATATGGTTTGACCTGTCTATTATGTATATTTATTTATCTATTTAATACGCTTTATTTAATACGTCTTAACAAGCCACGATCTCTTAGAACTGATGTGCAACCTGGAGCCGTGCCAGAACGACGGGAACTGCACGAATCTCATCGAGGAGAGCAACTACACGTGTACCTGCACTCCCGAGTATACCGGGAGAAACTGTGAAATAAGTAAGACTGAAAAGCTAATTAAAATATAGCAGTTTTTTACCGCATCTTGTGATGTGCGATAGGGGTAAGAGACGGTGAAAGACGTGGGAAGGATAAGGGAGTTTTATTCGAAGAAACATTTCGCTGATTTCGGAGAATGTAGACTTGCTATAAATACCTAGTCGTCCGTTGCAGTGTTCGCCTGCGATTCGGACCCGTGCGATAACGGGGGAACCTGTGCCAATAACGACGACGACCCAACCAACTTCACGTGTACCTGCACTCCCGAATGGTCGGGAACCGTGTGCGATTACCGTAAGCAGACGAACGTTGTCCTTTGTTTGGCATAATGGCACAACATAACCTCGGTAGGTGGATCAACATATCAGGCGAAAAATTCAAAATGTGAGAATATTTGACGATAAGATGCTGTAGCCGGTCTATTCCACTAACAACATACATAACGCTCGAATGTTCAATTCCCAGTTCTGCATTGCCCGTGCGATCCCTGCGACGAGATTGGCACGACGGAGTGCATCGACAACGTTGCCGCTGCCAACTTTTCGTGCGTCTGTTCGGCTAACTACACCGGAGAGCTGTGCGAAACCCGTGAGCATCCATCTCATTATCTGGGAAAGTTATTGATCAGCATAGATACCTTCTTATCTATGTGGATTTTTTTACCTATGAATATTCGCGTATAATTAAATTATTATTATGGTTGTTGCAGTGCTTGGCTGTTCGTCGGCGCCGTGCTTGAACGGGGGAACTTGTACGGAGCCGGCCGATGCCCTCAACGAGTTTACTTGCGCCTGCACGGATGACTACACGGACGAAACTTGTTCTTACCGTATGAGCCTGCTTTAGACAGAATTTTCCATTTATGGCTGCACGATATTGCGCCAGTCCAGTTTTACTGACAATGAGAGGTAGCAAATAAGGAATAACGGAACATTTTCCTTTTTAACTTTCCAGAATATACCCTGAGACCAGAAAATGCTAGACATCAAGTTTCTCATGTAGGGTTGATGTGCGTCGATCCCGAGCCGTGTCTGAACGGGGGAACGTGTACAGAAGGATGGTACGACAACTACACGTGTGCCTGCACTGCCAACTACACCGGAGAAACCTGCGAGACACGTACGGTAGATGTTCCTTCAGTCGTCTCCTTTCCGATTCTGATGAAGAGAGTCTACGTCAATAAGGCGCTTTAAAGGGACATGGAAGCCAAAAATATTGCCTTTCATATGAAAGTTTATCGCCTAAATAATACAAAAACCAAAACCAGAGTGCTCAAAAATGTCTACTTCGCGAGATATCCTGAAAGCCATTTCCTAGCCAAGGCGCAGTCTTACTGCGTTCAGCGCATAATATTATAACAATGCAAATAACATCGAGATACTCCCGGAACAAATAATTATTTCTCGCTCCAGAAATTTAAAAAAAATTTTTCAAACGCTATTATCTTTATTAGCATCTATGGAACATATTCTACAAGCATTGCCGTAATCGGTTTCAAAAAATTTCTCACTTCCATGTACCTTTAAGACAATGTCTAAATTATCAAAATTATATAAAAATAATTGACCTGCTTCGAAAGAAAAACTTAAAAATGGATATAAATTTACAGTTCTCGGGTGTTCACCGAAACCCTGCCTCAACGGAGGAACGTGTACCAACCTGCCCTCCGACCTGTCCCAGTACAATTGCACGTGCGCCCCGGCGTATACCGGAACCGACTGCGAATTGTGTACGGTAGATTAGGCAGAAAATATTCGGTGTGTAGATTCAGCAACGAAAAATAAGCGAATAGAATATGATATAAGAAAATATAGACCATAAAATGTAAGATCAACGCTATTTCTTACCGATAAAAGGAAATGAGTTCAGAACTCCGTTCTCAAATGTTTCATTTCATACGTTTTCTCCATAGTCGACTTTCTTCGTGAAATGGCGTTAAAAACATTATCATTATTATTAAGTGAGTCGGCCGTTCAGATATGATGTGTGAGGGAACGCAGCCGTGCGAAAACGGTGGAACATGCACGGACATTCTCGACCTGGAGGATCCCAGTTACACATGTGCCTGCACTCCGGAATGGTCGGATACCAACTGCGACTATCGTGAGTCGCTTACAACTTGGATATTTCTCCTTTTGGACCTGGCCTATTACTCCTCCAATCACCGTTCCCAAGTCAAACTTTGAGTTCTTACCGTTCCCTTGTATGAGCATTCACTTATTCCTTCACTCTTTATCAACGCTGTTCGGATACAGTGAAGTAGCGATAACATAAAAAGTGTCTAATAGAGCAGCACGGTTCGAAAAGCATGTTATCTTCAGTACTGGAGTGCCCGTGTGGCCCGTGCAGCTCTCCCGGGACAACCGAGTGTGTCGACAAAATGGAGGACTCCGACTTTACGTGCGTCTGCCAAGCCAACTATACTGGAGACCTGTGCGAGATTCGTGAGTTCACTGTTTCAAGGTTTTGAAACCAGCAACGGGTAAGTCCTTCCCCTATCCTTTTCAAAAACTCACTATAAAATCATTCCATTCTACTTTATTTTGTTACCTTCTCTCTCTGTATTCACTCCTTATTTCGATGGAAGGATAAATTATTATTATTAAGTAACAGATAAGGAAGGATGCACACCTGAACATGAAATGTTCTGCGAGACGATCATAAGCGCTAGATACCTACAAAGATATACTTTACTCGCAGCTCACAAGGTGACCAGATCCCACTAAGAGACCTCTGCTGAGCAGAATCCGCTCCCTCCTATACTTTAAAAAAATAATAATGGGTCTTTACAGTGCTGGGCTGCTCGTCCAGCCCGTGTACGAATGGAGGCACGTGTACCGAGCCAGCCGACCACCTGGACGAGTTCACGTGTGCCTGCACTCCCGACTACACGGATACCACCTGCTCCTATCGTAAGCTTCTTCTTCGTGTCGTGATGTGGTCATATAAATAAAGTGCAAGAGCAAGCTTCTACGCGACCTAAAAAGTCGTGAATAGTATGCAAAACATCTAAATGGTGACCGAATCGCATCACCAAGCTCCACGTCTCAGGACTGCAATGCGTCGATCCGGAGCCGTGCTTGAACGGGGGGACGTGCGACGAAGACTGGAATGGGGGGTACGTGTGCAACTGCACGGCTAACTACACCGGCACCACCTGCGAGACGCGTATGCTCTGCTTCATTCCATCTTTGCTCAGGGTTCTCTCTCTGACTCGAGTCAAAGTACTTTAAACAATTATTCGCCGGAAATGATATTTTCTTAAAAATTGGCTTAAGTGCTGGGCTGTTCTCCCGAGCCGTGCCTCAACGGCGCGACGTGCACCAACGGTCCTACCGACCTCTCGCAGTATACGTGCACCTGTACCGTCAACTATACCGGCACCGACTGCGAGTACTGTAAGGCTTTGATCGAACGCTTTCTTCTTTTTATTATTGTATGCTTCTCCAACCAGTTTTTTTTTGTTTCAGCAGTTTTGCCAAGAAGTTCACTATACCGGGTGTAGATAGCTTCGGATAACAAATTAGAAGACCATCTGTCTGTGAGGTAGCTCGTTAGATATGGCAGGACCTTGCAGACATGATATGCGAGTCGCAACTGCCGTGTCAGAACGGAGGGACGTGCAATGACGCGCTGAGCGTCGACGACCCGGCGTACACGTGTACTTGCCCGCCCGAGTACACGGACGCCAACTGCAGCTACAGTGAGACTTTTCTAGTTCGAATGTGCCCCCCTGTCTAGAAGTGTTCTCCACACATTGCTGCTTCGAATTCGCGTTAAATAATAGTCCGATTTTTCCGCTTACCTCCTTTTGGCTACACGCTGTTCCAACTATCTAGCTTGAGCGCCGTTCAGCATACGCGGACTGGAAAATGTTGGACCATATATGCGAAATGGACTTTATTCTGTGCTGACAATTCCTTGATTCCTTAAACCTTATTCCTTTGTGAGATTCCTCTTTAAACCGTTAACCGGTTGCCCCCATTGAGTGCTGCTGTGTCCGTGCGATCCGTGCAGCGCGGCCGGCCTGGACCAGTGCGTCGACAACGTGGCCGAGGGCGACTTCACCTGCGTGTGCACGGCCAACTACACCGGCGACCTGTGTCAGACGTGTACGTCATGGGAAAGCACCTGAAAAACTATGGGAACCACCAGTGCCGCAGTTATCAGAATCATTTCTCCAGTGAGCTGGTGAATGAGTCACCAAACCGATGATGCTGGAGAAACTCGATGTTGAACAGTTCACAAGGGGCTGTAGACATTTCGTTGAGCGTAGTTACATATTCCATACAGTGCTGGGCTGTTCCTCTGCCCCGTGCGTCAACGGCGGCTCGTGTACGGAGCCGGCCGATGCCCTCGACCAGTTCACGTGCACCTGCACGTCCGACTACACCGACGAAACCTGCTCCTATCGTAAGCTCAGCCTCCGCGAGTAGAACATTGTATTCGATACCCCTTTGACGCGCGTACTTCAACCTCCAAGGAACAAGAAGCCATAAGTTTTTTTATCCTATTGTCGTGAAGCTTAACCTTAGCCTTGTTAGGGTATTTAAACTTTACGTTTTCGCACATAATGCAAATTCCCAGGACTGATGTGCGTTGATCCCGACCCGTGCCTAAACGGAGCAACGTGTACGGAGGGTTGGAACAACAACTACACGTGTACGTGTCCGACCAACTATACTGGAGTCAACTGCGAGACGCGTGAGATTTCCTTTACAAAAGTTGATCGAATAGAATAGAATAGACGTTATGCGACTTCACAAAGGAAATGCAGTATAAAGGTGAAGAGAAGAATCACAAGGTCGAATCGTAATAGCTTTCAGTTCTGGGTTGCTCCTCCAGTCCTTGCGTGAACATGGCCACCTGCACCAACCTGCCCTCCGATCTCTCAGAGTACACGTGTACTTGCCCTGTCAACTACACCGGCACCGACTGCGAGTACTGTAAGCGGCGGTCGGGAAGAATCCTATATAGGTCTCTGATAGCTATCTGAGCGGTCGTATTTCAGTTGAAATGTGCGAGGCAACTATGCCGTGTCTCAACGGGGGAACATGCAAGGACATCTACAACGTATTGAAACCGTCATATACGTGCACCTGCACTCCGGACTTCACTGGCAAGATCTGTGAAACACGTAAGCATCCTATAGCATACATAGTAGTAACTTCATATAACGTTTGAATATAATTCATGCCAGAATTCTTTCTGAATAGCTGTTTTTAAATTTTTTTTAAAATTAAAAAAAACATTCGCCGCTCTTTCTCGCAGACATTTTCTATCTCAGATCAAGGTCTCATTTCGCAGAGTACGGCTGCGTGTCCGACCCCTGCGAGAACGGCGCCACCTGTACCGATATGCGCCCCGTCAACTCGACCAACTACACCTGCCACTGCGATGTACTGCATACGGGGCAGAACTGCGAATATTGTGCGTTATCAGTAATCAATGAATACAGACAGCAAAACCGGGTGGCCTGAAAGATGTTTATAACAAAAGGAAGGTCTCTAGATGGAAGCTAGCATTGATGACGTCGTGACATACAATTAACAAGGCACAGCAATATCAAAAAGAGAAGAAGATTCCTATCTATTATACGTTGAATAAGCGGCGACCGGTTGCTTGCAGTCCTCTACTGCAGCAGTACTCCATGCCTGGACGGGGGCACGTGCACGGACTTGGCCCAAGAGGACGACTACTCGTGCGTCTGCAACTCGCAGAGGACCGGAAAGGACTGCGATATAGGTTGACGTCGGGGCTTCTTCCCATGCCTCATTTCGTGCTCTGATATTTGTGTTACTTTACTTGATGGAAAAAGAGGGGGTCAGTTTAGATATTAGGGCTGGGAAAGAAAGCAGCAAACGACGACTTGCTTTCGTTCGTTACCTAACCATGAACAGAAAATGAAAGGAAGACGTCGCTTAGCGCCTCCCTTCTGTTGTGTCCTTGGGCGGACGAATGGATACGATGTAGAGAGCGCAGAGAGGAAGCAACCACACTGGGTTTATCCACAGGATCGAATGAGGAAGGGAGCGAGTGAGGAGAGAGGGGAGAGACGAGGTGTTTAGGGATATCCAGAATAGGTATGATGCAATTAGCTACATATACAACACCTTCCCAACCCTAGAAGATATGCATGTTTAGTGTATGGATGCGTGAGCGAGCCGTGCTACGGACTGGCCACGTGTACTGACCCCGTCGACAACCCGACCGCCTACGCCTGCAAGTGCCCCTCCACCTACATAGGCGACACCTGCGACTACTGTAAGCAAAGGGGGGGGGGGTGATTACTTGGGCAGTAAACGTCCTTCATTTGGAATGACTGTTCATGTAGAGCACTCAATCCTGCATTCCGCCTGAAAACTGGCCTATGAGACTTCAATCGCTCCTTTGTGATGATGATTTTGCAGTGCTCAAGTGTTCGAGTACGCCGTGTCAGCACGGCGGAACCTGCGAGGAGGTGCTGGCGGAGTCCGACTACAACTGCACGTGCGATCCCGACTTCACGGGAAAGTCCTGCGAGATTCGTGAGTCGAGTTGGCCATGCGAGTTCTTTTTTCATTGCTTTTGGTGGCGAGGCGCGTCGCAGCTACAAATGATGCATGAAAACTTAGGCATAAAAAGAACTCTCATGCAGAACTCTATTCGTGAGCTGCTGAAGATAGTCAACTGCAATTGAACAAATTATTAGTCACTCAATGTGTCCACAATCCTCTCCGAAGGTGCAAAAAGTTAGGCGAAGACGACTAATTTGTGCAGAGTTCGGCTGCGTCTCGGACCCGTGCAAGAACGGAGGAACCTGTACTGAGCCAGAGGGCGATCCGGGAAATTTCACGTGTGCCTGTACGCCCGCCTACACCGATTCACAGTGCGAATACTGTAAGTGCATCAGTCATCTATCTTTCGCGTTTCATATTGCGTAAGTTTGCATATAATCTACTTATGTATTTATCTTTGAATTGTGGCATAGATGTCAATGAAGTCAGCTTGGCATGCAATGGTGCACACGAAAATAAAAAAACAACTAGAAAAGAATGTTCAATGCTCGTCTAGATAGCGACCAGACAAGACCTAATTTACTCCAGATCTAACATGTTCGAGTTCTCCGTGTCTCATGGGTTCGACGTGCTCCGAGAACATGCCCGATGAGACGTACACCTGTTCCTGTCTCCCAACGCAGACGGGAGGGAACTGTCAAACAAGTAGGGCTTCAAATAGATTATTTTATTGCTTTGACCTATACGCTAAAATGGTGGTGACCCTGCTTACAGACTATCGGGAACTGCATTTTCAGCACTTGGCTGCGTCTCGAATCCGTGCCTCAACGGCGCAACCTGCACTAACGAACCGACGGATAACTGGGCTGGATACCAGTGCACGTGTGCGACTAACTACACCGGAACCAACTGCCAATACCGTGAGTCCTGGCGTAGAACCTAGTAGACAGTAGGCATATGGTATACCATCTTCAGGATATTATGATATATCTTCATACTCTGATTTTAGGCATTATCCAGAATAAAAACTTTTTTCTAATATTACACACCAGCTAAATGAGCTTGTTTGCAGCCTTCGCTTGCATGGCGGATCCGTGCGAGAACGGCGGAACGTGTACGGACGACGTCTCCGTCCTGCCACCCACGCGAACCTGTGCCTGCGCTACCAACTATACGGGAACCAGCTGCGAGATGCGTATGTTGACACACAACGGAATGTCCACGGGGGATATGGGGCACGATATTGTCAAGGACCAGACAACTTTCTTATAGTAGAATGAGGAGAGAATCACAAACGGAGAAGAATTGGGCGCATTCCGAACCAGAGTCATTAACGGATACAAAGATACAGTGGAATAAGCTGATCCGTCGGCTTCTTCCATTCCAAAATGAGTCTTATTCTCTCACACACACTCTCTCGCCTTATATTCGGAATGATTTTAATACTTGCAGACATGTACTGTGCCCAGAACGTTTGTAAGAACGGTGCGACGTGCACGGATCTCTTTCCCGACGGAGGCATCAACTACACGTGCGCGTGCACCACGCAGTACACCGGCAGGAACTGCGACACCCGTGAGTTTTCGGACACATGTATCTACGACGCCTCACACATTTTACCTCTATTAATGCCAGAGTTTTACTACTTCTAGCAGGGGATTTCATACTACGGGAAAGCTTAAAGTATTCTCTTTTCAGTGCTCTACGGCTGCGACATCGTCGGTATCTGCGCGTACGGCAGCACGTGCACCTGGCTGAACTCGGCGCATACGGCATTTGAGTAAGCCCATCTCTTACGACTCACAGCATTATAAACCAAGCCTAAAATATCAAAAAGCTCGAAACAGTGTTCCCGAACCATTGCAATACTCACATACTTTTTATTCAACGTAATTTAGTTTCCGAATCTATCTTGTTCGCTTTTTAATGTTGTAGAATGCTGTGGACTCTCACACCACAATCTTCTAAATATTAAAGGGAAATGGAAGCGATAACTTTTCTGAAACCAAATATGGCAATACTTGTCAAATATGAATCTTAGGCGATAATAAAGGTAATAGCGTTTGAAAAATATTTTATTAGAAAATTTCTGCACCGAAAAATAATTATTTGCTCCGGGAGTACCTCGATGCCATTTGCTTTGTTACTATGCGCTAAACGCAGCAAGATTGCGCCTTGGCTGGGAAACGATTTTTAGGATATCTTGCGAAGTAGACATTTTTTGTGCACTCAAGTTTTTTTTTAAATTTCTGGTTTTTATGTGTTTTTATATTATTTAGGCGATAAACTTTCATATGAAAGCCAATCTTTTTTGGCTTCCATGTCCTTTAAGCCGACTCCTACCGAAATCTGGGCATTTTTCAGCATCTCGTTTGCCTAACATTTGCATCGCTGTCAGAACATTGTGGCAAACGCTTAATTGATGTTTCTTGCTTGGTACCGAAGTATAGTACTCTCTTGCAGCTGTACCTGCTCTCCGGGATGGACGAATACGTACTGCAATATCAGTGAGTGGAGATTCACAAAGGAGACATGAATAGAATAAGCTAATTTTGATGAAAAGTGCAGGTATCGACTACTGTGCGTCGAGTCCGTGCACGCAATTCGACAAGGCGGCGATCTGCACCAACGAGTATCTGGCCTACAACTGTACGTGCTCCGAGGAGTACGTCAACGCGCAGTGCAGCATGCGTAAGTCTTCTCAGGGGCTTTATCATTATCTTTATCGAATACGAGTGCGTGCGGTCGTTGGGGGACTGTGGAATAAGGAGGAGCAATCAAGGCACAGTCATCAGCCGAATACCTGTTTTATCAGACTGCAGAACTCTGCATATTGCATTAATTTGATTGAGAACCACTCCTGATTGTATAAATAAATAAAAATGAACAAGAAAAAAATAAACAAATAATAAATTATGGTTCTGTTCTTCAGTTGCTACGGTCGCGAAGATCATCGCGACCTTTGACAAACCGGAGCTGCAGGACGCTCTTACCGAAGTATGATCTGTTTCAACGAAAGTTTTTACTATCCGTTTCCATTCTTGCATTCTTGCATTTTATTTACTTTTTGTGAATTATATGTTTGAGATGGTCGTAGAGCTTGGAGACGACCCTGACCGTGTCAACATTATGTTCCCTTTCACAATAGGATCGGATCTGAACGAATCTCAACGGTAATAATAAGACTAGGCCGCCGGAAACGGAAAAAAATCAACGTGCTCTTTGAGAATCAACATGAGCTGGGATTACAGCGACCTCTTCTTATGGGCGTCTTACGAGGAGCAAGCACTAGTTCTCGAGTAAGCTATGATATGATTGCAAGACTTCTCAAGAAAGTTTATTCATTCACTCATGTATCACTCATTTACTCGTCTTGAGAAGTAACAATATGCATCTTGGCAGAGTTGCTGAGACATTGCTGTCTTTTAGACGTGACCTGTACATGGACAACGACGTCTCGCTCGGAAACTGCTTCACCTTCAACAGCAACAACAACAACTTCACGTACCTCAAGCGAATGCAAGGAGTGGAGGGAGGTGAGGCAAACTGGAGCGTGTATTGAGAAGGAGTATGAGTAGATAAAAGCATGAGTAGACCCCTAACATAGCGAACCAAGATCTGATATTGATAAGGGAGACATTGGTGAAAATCGACAGAAATCTCTGCATGATACATGAAAAGGAAAGAAGCTCCGCAGGTCTCAAAGTCATGGCTATGCTCAATCTCTCAGAGCAACTACCGTGGGTGATGACGGCTGCGATGTCGGTAGGGTCCAATTTTGGAGTTTTCACAAGAATACTTCCGGAAAAAAACGCAGTCACCTTGCTCTATGGGCAAATCAAGAGCGAGTAATGAAATCTGTGTCGGGCTTGAAAGAGGAAAAATCTTCGATTGAAGGTCTACGTTCACGATATGGACGAGGGCGTGTACCTAGAGTCACCCGTCTACAATGCACCCAAATACTCGTACAGTGACCTACAAATTAGTCTGGTCGGTTCAAGCCTCCTTTCTCATTCCGTCCTTGGCCAGTTACCATGAACTATGACAGTACTTACTATCTCAAATGAAGTTCGCGGCATTTCTTGAGTCGTGAGATTAGAACGATCCGCTTGAGACCCAATTCACGCTTCTTGGTGGCAAGTACGGAGTGTGCATCAAGGACGTGTCCGAGGTCGCCCACTACTACTACACCGGATCCTACACGACGGAGGTACGCAAGGCAACACGCGATGTAGATAACTTCTTAAAGGCCCCCCCCCCTCCGACCACTTTCCAGAATAAACAGTCGTTACATCATTGAACAGTTCTCCGTGTCCTGATTTTCGAGATATGGTCAGAGGAACCCTTTAACCTATTTCAGGGATGCGTCAATTCGTGCTACCAAGACGCCGTTCAAGCGCAAGCTGGATGCATGGATGCCAGGCAAGCTGCTAGCTAAACCCCCTACCCGAAGCTGTCTTAGCTCCTACCTCCCAACACATAAGCATCGTTCCGTTTTCGAGAATTGTGTTTTTCAGGTACCCCATGCCTGCAACGGCCGTTCCCTGCGCTCTCCAGCAGAGTATGTTGAGCTTCTCTTGTGATCCGGTTTTATGGCTAACATGTTGCTAAATATTATGCATATAGTGTGCCAAGGGTCCGAGAATCCGGCACTTGTGCAGTTGTCCTTTACTTTTCTCACAGTGCAGTATGCTTCTTTCAGTCGACAACGTAACTCTGGTGCAGGACATGGGTGACCCATCCACTTTCCCCGGTTGTACCTGTCCACCTCCCTGCGACTCGGACATCCTCTCCGTCCAGTGGAGTGTCACTCCCTTCCCCGAGGCTAATGTAAAGACTACCGTCGTCATATTCGGGACATATATCCACCCGTGCCCGGTTGTGCCAGACTTAGATAGATAGATAGATATTTATCCGTGTTATAGGGCACGGGGATAGGGAACTTATCCGTGTTATAGGGCGGGACTTTATGAAACAAAAACGAGCCGTTATTATTGTGCGAAATTCTTGCCGTTATTATTGTGCGAAATTCTTGCCTACCTAGTGCCTCTATCTATGTGCACTTAAAATGTATAAAATGAAAAACTGGATTCAGCTTTCTGCACAACGGTACGATAAAGAGATGAATTCGGTTCAGGAAACCCGCTGTTCGCATTTCCCACTGTCGACTCGTCAGCAGTGCTTCGACGGAACGCTCGTACCCCTACTCATCTCCCTCACCTGTCCCTCCGTCTTCACCAAGATTATGCAGGAATCGCCGGCCATGACGGTACGAGCCGCAGTTTGGGATTATACTACGGCGCATTATCTACGGGGGTTGAATTATCTTTTTATACCCTTTGCTTTCTCGCTATGCAAAGAGAGAAACAAAAACAAATTATGCTGATTAGATCACGCGTTCGGCGGAGTCCATCTTCAAGGAATGTACTTTGCAGTTCACCCGGTTCATCTCCAACATGGGCGGTCTCATGGGCGTCCTGATGGGCTTCTGCTTCGTCTTCGTCTTTGAGGTGCCCATTTCCCTTCGCATTACACCCCACAGCATTCTGCCCGGTGAAGAATGTGTCTAATAGCGAATTGTCCACTGTTTTTGAATTTACTCAGCAATGGCTCAACAAAAGTGCATCAAACTTTCAGAGCGTCTTGAACGCATTGTGACGAGCTTAAGTATTTAAATTCATAATCTTCCACTCACTGGTTCGCCCACAGGATCGGATCCTATGGGCGGAAACCGCTTTTCGCTAATCGAACGCTAGGAATGCTGTGACCCGCCATACTCATTGCACCGTCAACACTGCACATTGTAACTCTTTTGCAGCTGATTTTCCTACTTATGAATCTCGTCACGATCATTCTCAACGGAAAGAGGATAGGCGGACGCGAATCGCTGCTTGACTCGCTTATTCGCAGGAAGGAGGCTAGTGACAAAATCAAGGTAGGGTATCCACAGCCCGCATCTTTGAAGAGGCACACAAACACATCTATACCTTGTCGCGTAAAATCAATCCTTGCATAGTTTTTTCCAAGCAAAGACCAAAACTGAAAAAACGACATTCAGTACGCTGAGAAGGACGCGGCTGCCGCAGAGAAGAAGAAGCTGGACGAGGCCAAGAAGGCCAAGGCCGATGCAGCCAAGCCCAAGGCCAATCCCAAGACCAAGCCCTCGGCAGTCGCTCCCATGCCACAGCTGGCTGCTCCCGTCGCCCCGCCACTCCCTCTACCCGAAGAGGAGGACCCGTACGTGCCCGAACTAGAACCGGACAAGGACTCGCTCAAGTCCGATCTCGGCAGCGATCATTCCGATACAGAGGTCGGAGAGAAGGCGAAGATGGAGTAAGGTCTACCAAATATGTGCTGTATTCTTTGTCATTGTATATATCATAGAACGAATAAACGATTACATGACTTGTTTTGCTCAATGATCGATGATATTCATAGGTACAGCAGGCCAAGCCCACGATTAGAGCGCATTTCGCTTTGTGCTGTTGACGGTTGTGTGGACGAGTCTGTCGACGAAGTGGACGTCGTACGCCGTTACGAAGGTGACGGGACGCCGGCTCCTGAGCATTTTCTCTCTCGATTCAACGGATCTCAGGATGGCTTGAAGACCAAAGAATTTTACTAAGAAGGGCAAGCGATGAAAACTTGGCTTTGCAAACAGTAAGGTACAGAGCGGAGAGTCCACGTAGACTTCTCCGCTGTGCATCTTGGGGTTTGTAAAGCCAAGTTTACATCGTTTGTGCCTGAGCTTGCCTCTTGATCGGCCTCGCATTGTCGTCGTCCGTCCACAGCTGATCCACCCAGTCGACGACGACCTGTCCTCTGAATGAGCATCAGTAGCCATACTTCAGATCCCTTTGGGGTCCAGAGTAGTGCTGGCAGAATGGCAGGGAAACGAGCGAGTATGGTTCACCGATCAGGCGAAACAGTGAGAGAAAATGAGGAGAAGCACACAGCAGATTATGCATATTTGCACTTTTACCTTCCATTTTATCAACACTACCTAGTCCAGATGTGGTAGCTTCAGCTTCAGTATATGAACGCTAGGTACGGTAGGTCGAAACGTCTTCGAGAACGTTCACAGTCCGACGATCGCAAAGTGAATACCTCGAGAATCGTCCGGCCAGCTCGACGGAAACCCTCAGCGACTTGGATTCCTTGATCACCGACTCGGGATCGATGGCCGCCGATACCGCTATCTCGTCACAGTACGCATACTGTCTGAAACATTGAGCTGCCATCTTCCTCCGCGTACAATTAGTGACAGATCTGCCGCCCCATACCGCTGTATGTCTATGTGTAGCTTGTAGATAGTCGGAACCAATGCTCTGACTAGAATGCTAACTTCGAGTCTTGTTGATGGTTGGCGTCTGACGGTCACGACGATAATGACTGTCTATGACTTGTTATGCAGTTGTTGGTGAAGCCTAGCCATCATAGAGACCCGAATGCACTGCTCTAATTCTGACCTTCCAGCCTTAGCCAGCTCCGCCTTTCCCTTGGACACAGCCGTGGTGAAAAAGTCAGCAAGGGGCGTGCCCAGAGACAGGTGCGCGTGGAAGTCCACCTCCTTCTCGTGCTGCAATTTCACACTTTCGAAAAACAACTTTTAGAGATTCAAGAGTTTGCGAGGCGATACCGTACTTTGACTCCGTCGAGGAAGAAGGCCTCCCAGGGTACGACGGTAAGCGGGACCTCGAACTCGCTGAGGACGATCGAGGCTGCCTCGGGGTCGCCGTGGAAGTTGTACTCGGCCGACGAGTACGAGTCGACGTTGCCCACGGCTGAGACCAGCACGATAAGATGTTATTGTTGGCGGATAGAGTTCCGTCCGTCAACTCATTCCTACTTCGTCTGTGTTCTCTTCACACCGCTTCCACGTCGCGAGTAAATATCACAGCATTCCAAGCGTCATAAGAGCGAATGGCGGTTTTCGCGCATAGGATCCGATCCTGTAGGCGAAGCAATCGTCAAATATTTATGAATTTAAAAACTTAAGTTCACCTCTATGAACTCAACAAGCTCCGAAAATTTTTTATACTTCATTGGTTCATTCATTCTTGAGAAAATTCAAAAATAGTGGTCATTTCGCTATTAGACACATTCTTCACCGGGCGGAATGCTGTGATATGAATGAGACGACTGACGGAACTTTTTTTCTGGGAAGGAAGTAATGAACTTACCTATTCGTAGATAATACCTGCAATGTCCCTAAGTAAACGGGAAGCAGCACTATTCGCACCGTAATAGTTGCCTCCCATGATGACGACCTTGGCCGGTTGCTTGCGGAAGTCGTCGTCGAGTTTGAGGGCGAGGGCGATGTTGGTGAGAGGGCCGATGCACACGAGAGACATGTCCTCGTGCTCCTTCGTCAGGCGAATCTGCCCGAAACGAATCGAATTATGACGAAATACACTGATCATGAACCACTTCGCATCATGTGCAGCATAACCATAAAGATTCCTGCATTTTATACTTTATCCATGCCATCATTGATGCATCCATGCCATCAAAAAGGTCAGCTTTAGAAGGTCTTAGATAGCCTTTTCAAGCCAGACGTACCAGCGCTGTAGCAGCATTCTCTGGCTCCCACGAGGCGAAGTCGGACTCCAGTACCTGTACACAGGAACCACGTCGATACGGTTGTCGTCATAACTATGACAATTTCTATCAATAGGTAGTTCGCAACCGTTTGGGTACTATAGCAGTACACTGAACAGTTCCGGTGAAGCTTGTCGTAACCTAACTATACCTCAATAAAAGTATCTAGACTAGAAAAAAATGGGACACGAACCATTTTCATTGCTACGTTTCATGAGCCTGCGACATTTAGAAGGGAAATTAAGGAAATAAAAGCACAGCCGAAAACTTGGTTCGTCTCCCGCTCTTTAAAGCAGCCGCGCGATTAATCCCCCCTAAGTTCACCGACTTCTCAGCGATCTTTCGCTGGCAGGTCGCGCAGGTTGGGCAGAAATTCGGGAGAGATTGGCTAACTTTCGGCTATGGGAAGGGAGAGGATCGTGAGGGTGATGTAGCGTCAGCAAGGTGTACCTTGTATGGCGCAATAGGTATGTGTGTTACTTGGTATTTTCATATTGAGGGTTCGACTCCACCTCTGTGAAACTTGTTTTTGCAGATTTTTGCCTTTCATACTTTATCTCAATAAAATGTGTACGAATTCTATATTTCTGGAATCAGCGCAATTGATGTGTCAGCATACGCTAAGAATTAGGATCTAATTCCAAGATTTGCATTGTTAACAACCCTATAAAGTTAAAATAGGATAACACAAGTTAAACATTCGTAATGTAGATCGAAAATTAAATGCATAGCCGAAATTACAAGTTCCTTCTTCAAAAATTGAGAAAGTTTGTGAATTCGACACAGTGTTGTGAGCTTACTGTATGTCGTGCAACAAATCTGTTTACATATTCGAAATCTCCATACAAATTTACCTAGGGTCACAAACCAAAATTT
>LS853790.1:298846-320376 GCA_900490955.1 Micoletzkya japonica | reverse complement strand
ATCTTAGCCTTCTAGTCTCGTGTTGTGTTATCTGCTAAGAACGAATGTTATATTTAGATTTCGCTTATTTCTTCCCTCATGTTCACAACTCATGTTTGTTCATACTTCACGCGGCTTCCCGATTATCCTGACCTATAGAGGTAGATTGAAAGGGCATGAGAAGGGACTGTGAGAGGGGCGGAGTGAGAGACTCAGATCGGGACGATAAACGGGAGGGATGGGGCAACAGTGGCCTGCCACTTTACATTCATTGCCCCCACCTCTACCCATTCTCCTCGTTATCGTGTGCTATTCGTCGTACGTTAATTGATCCTTGTAGATGGACGAATTCGTCGAAGATCTGATTGACCGGGAGGAAGCGGTAGCAAGGAGAGAGCATCAAGCTGCCCTCAGAGAGCAACTCCTCGATGCAAGGGAGGACGTCCTTCATCGGATGCTGCGCCTTGTCGTTCACAACCTTGCTCAAGTGCGCGAAAACTCTTCCATCGTGCAGATGACGGCTCAGAGGCTCATGGATTTTCTGCGAGATGACGTCAGTCTGGTATGTATGCGTGTTTAAAGGACAATAGGTCAAATTCGATAATTTGTGCATATGTCAAGCAGCTACTTTGAGGTGAATCCTGCTCGGTACAATGGAGAGCCTGCTCAAGAAGTCGAAGTAGAGGACAACCGTCAGGCTAGTAATCTTAGAATGACTGAAAAGATGGCAAATAATAGAAACTCCGCTCAATTTAGTCTTGGAGTGAACCTCTAGGGGTAATATATAAGATAAAATTTTGCCCATTCAGGCCATTCCTGCTGAAAATGCCGCCCAGGCGCACGAGAATGTTGTCTTGGAAGACGACGTCGAGGATCAGGTTAGTTGAATTGAAAAAAATCCAAGCATATGACCTATCTCATTGTCGGGAGGGTTGGGTTGATTACAAAGACGTTTTTCTTATAATTTCAGTGATTCGGGTCACGAGAATCTCCAGTTGACAGTAATCGGGATAATGAGATGCATAAGGAGCATCAATGGTTATCGTTGTTCGCGTGTTGAGTTGTAATCTCTACGATAAAACTATTGTTTTCGTCTGCCGAAGTGAAATTGCTTTCACCCAACGGAGTTAAAGGAGAAGTACCACGATTTTCTGGCCATATTCGCTCTTTGCGGCATTCACTATATCTAATCATCCTGATCGGGTATTACGAATCTTACGCGATTTCACTGACTATCCGCGGAGTACTGAGGGTGCAAAGAGCAACGTACTTTTAACAAAATCGAATATATCAGCTCACTGAGATGAGATGCAGCTCTGATTCACTGACAAATTTTTCACATTTTTCAGATAATTTTAAGAAATAGAACGACCAGAAAAGATGAGCGGAAAGGCCTAAATTGCAGTAACAGGGTAGCCCGGGAATTCAAATCCTACCGTACTCGTGAGCAGGCTCCTTTAAGGGAATTGGGGTTTCACGACGAGTGTTGGTACTGCTTGTTCTTCATCTTCCACCTTGAAGTAAACGGCTTGTTGTTTGAGTCGAACGGTCATACGGTAGCCGCGAGAGTCGCGGGGAGATTTCGGTTGTTGAAATTGAGATGAGCAGAGGCCCTTGAGGGTCGACCTCATCTTCAATTCGTGAATGTCAATCGATTCTACCGTACACCGTTTGCTATCTTATCTATACGCGTGGTGTGGCATCCTAATATCTCCCTTCAATCAATCACATGCGGCAGGGCACGCCATGGTACAGGAGTGAGAAGGAGACGAGGGAAAGAGCGAGCGAGAATAAGAGAGAACGAGAGAAAGAGAGAAGATTGAGGAGAGGAGGCGGAGTGGCCAGATTATAACAATGAGCGGGGGGACAATGGGAGGGGGAGAGGTAACAATTACTAATGTTTTTGTTATCTTCAAATTTTGATTACCTTAATTAGTGTACACGTGATGACTCTTACGTTCAGATGTCGATTTCAACCCGTGAAGCTGAGCTGGAAAGACGAGAGAGGGAGGTGGAGGAGCGAGAGAAGAGGGTCACTGCAAGAGATCGCGACGTGCGCAGTCGTATGTGATGAAGAAAGCCGAAGAACTACGGGAGAAGAAGAGGATCATACGGAAGAGGACGGCGAGCCATGTGGCAGAGCTGAAGTCGCTCAACGATGACGAGGTAAGATCAGGAGTTAGAACAGCTAGGGCATAGTTTCAAAGATATTCAGGAAGGCGAATCGTCCTCGAGTTATCCATTCACTTTCAGGTTGCTCCATCACAGGAAAGCGCGCAGACATACGAGAATGTCAACACGGCAATCTGGAACGACCGTGCGCAGGTTAGTTGAGCTGAACAGACTCCAAGCGTACGACTAATATCTCAAAAGGCGTGGGAATGATAAGAAATACGGTAGGATTAGCCAAATCGTTCATTTCAGTAAGCCTTCACAACTTCTCAACCCATAATGTGAATCTCTAGTTGGAACGAGCCATAAAGAGATCTAGTATACATGTATTTCGTTGTACCCGACTGTTTTGATAAACTTTTGTTATCTTCTAATTATTGTGAAGTAATGATGTATAGGTGGGATAAGTAGGTAATCAAGTCACAACACGACGCACTTAAACTTTCCCAGAGAGAGTATTGTGAGTAGCGTAGTAATATTTTTTTCGTAGTACATTGAATTCTGGACATTCGATTGAGCAAGAACTCACCTTTCATAAAGCTTGTTAACTGTGGTAGCGAAAAAGGAAAGATAGACAGCAGTTACGCTCGAGTATCAAGAAATTTTGCTTTTTATTGAATAACTTTTCTAAATGAGTTTTTCGGATCTAATGACCAGCTTTCCAGGCTCCTGGTCGCTTGAGGAACGGAATGGTGTATTCGGTTATATTGAACGACCTATGAGGAAACGAGATACTGCTCAAAATGTGCTTTTCTTAATGCATTTCTGTAAATGCTGGAGACATAACTGTTCGTATATAGCGTAACTTTCGGGGCCTTTCGAATTGATGCTATAATCTATCTGATACATAGTCTTGGAATGAAATATTCTCGCTTGCAAGTGTTAAGAATTCGCTAAGCACCATAGCGGTGGAATCAAAAGTGATGTTCGATTTTCTCGACTATACTTACCATGGTAACGGAAGATGTATCCTTCTAATCCAGAATTGAATAACCTCCTCGAAAAGAAGAAAGAGAGATATTGTACACCTTGAGGGGAAGAGAAAGAATGAATGCTTTACCAGAATGAATATAAAATTTAAAAAATATGGCAGTGTGCAAAATTCCAGTAAAACGCGTCAAGAATCTATATGTGCAGTGTTAATTGTACAAGTGACCTGGCAAATAAACGAACGAACTCGTATGACAATGTCGGAATGAGGATACGCTTCAACTATATCAGCTATATTATGTACATAAAAGGCATCAACCAATTGCATAGCGTATGCTTCTAAGCTTCTTAACGAATTGAAATACATATATGGCAAACAAAGAACTAATATTCGAGATCACTTTCTTCGCGGTTTTCATCAGTTGAGAGGTACGAGTCGATTTCGGGATCAGACGGAATGCGAGGGAACGTGTTGAACGGAAGCTGCAAACGCGTACTATTGCTTACGGTTGTATGATAAATGAAGTTTCCAAAAACTTTACTAACAGATGTTAGGATAACTCCCATTTAATCACAGCTCTAATCGTGCCTTGCTTGCCGTGACTGTCATGCTGATTTTACTAGCCATAACGGATGCTAACAAGAATCGCGGCCGTTGCACTATCCTTTGCTGTTCTCAAAAACTTTCAAATAAATAACTTACGGCGGGAGTTCCTAAGATCTTCTTGTCCACTCCTTCCGTCAGCGACAGCGTGTCGTTGTAGTGTTCGAAGTCGCATTCACAGTGACAGTTGGGAGCGGGACAGGAGAAGTTCGTGCAGAACCACTGCCGAATGTGCTCGGGATGACCGCCGTGCTTGCACCGCTGCAAGGAATGACTTGCTTTCTTCCGTACTTTTATCACCATTTCGTCATTGTTCGTATTCGTATTTCCTTGTGATCTGCATATCTATCTATCTTCTAGTAAGGGTATTGCTATTAGGTTCGTTTGTTGCTCTTAGACCCCCTCACCCTGCACGTAGCGAAGCCGAAGCCCACAATAACTCCATCGGGACACTCCTCATCTCGAATGGGATTGAAGGCGTGGTGATAGCAGATACTGCATCGAGGCAGAGGGTTGAAGCACGAGAAGCAGGTGATCGGCCGCAGTGTGTGGTCCTGAACGACGTGGTTGGTCTCGATTACGACGTGGGTGGTTTCGGACGAGACTTCCCACACTCACCAAATCCTCCGCGTTCTCTCCGGCTCGGACGGGCTTCTTCGGCTTGCCTCCCTTGAACGGAAGAGCAGGAAGACCCATCTTCATTCGCTTTTTCTGCTGTTCATCGTGCGCCTGAAAATTTATGCTATGTATGTTTAATCATACTTCGAACGCCAATAGGCCCATCTAATGCCCTAGGCAAAAGAATCTTACAATTCTCGCTTCGTCAGCCTTCTTCTTCTCCTCCTTCTTCCTGCGCCTTCCCTCTTCACGAGCGTAGTCAAGTTGCGAACGGCAGAAGTTGCATCCCATTTGGGTCTGAAAGGCATCATTTATCACTCCGTCACATAGCTTCTAAGCTCTTCCTCACGTCCACTTCGAATCTCCAGTTCCCATCAACGTCCGTTGTTTCGTGCGCCATCTTGGCGAAGACGGCTCCCGCTCCCCAGTGATGCGCCACGTGCAACCCGTACATGTAGTGTCGCATAACGGCTTGCGCTTGGACATCCAGCTCTTCCCTGTATCACCATT
Organism: Micoletzkya japonica; assembly: GCA_900490955.1. Classification (NCBI taxonomy): domain Eukaryota; kingdom Metazoa; phylum Nematoda; class Chromadorea; order Rhabditida; family Diplogasteridae; genus Micoletzkya; species Micoletzkya japonica. The sequence continues at coordinate 315,563 of LS853790.1, read as the reverse complement.
CTCTCTATGAGACTGATTCACCCCACACATCATCAACTCTCCGAGACGTACATGTTGTAGTAGGGATAGAGCATGGCTACGGGAAATTCCTCGGCGTAGGTTGGCACTCGCTTGTAGAATCCCGCTTGCGTAGCGTAGTGTCGGGCGGTGTGAATGAGCATCGCCATGTGCGACTTGACCAACTCCGGGTAAAGTTCCAGCTGCTTCGCCTCATCCTCGCATGCCTCCCTGAAACAGATTTCCCTTTTCTCGGTTTCGCTAATTTGCTTAATGAGATCTTTACAGTGCTCCTTACTCAGCAATATTTCTGCACCCCTTGATTTTAAAATTCTACGAATTTCTGAAAAGGATTCTCACATTTCTTCCAGGACTGACAGATAGTACTTTACAGCCTCCTTCTTCGCCTTTTCAGTCTTCTTGTGCTCGCGTTTGAAGTACTGAAAGAGTTTCCATTTTTGTTCGAACCGCCCAATCTATTTTTCTTCCTTCCTCTAATTTTGTTCAGAAGTACCTTATTCGGCCTTCCTATCCTCTTCTTCGTCAAGCACTCTCCGATCGAAAACAATATAGACGAGAACTGTACATCGCGCGTCTGTCGAGCGAATCTGAACAAACGCATACAATACGACGAACATGCATTGATAAAGAGATAGCAGAAACTTACTCGAGAATAGCATTCATGCAATCCGGATGTCGTCCAACTCCCGTAAAAGGGAAGCGTTGTATATCATCAGGCGGGAGTTCCCTCAGGAACATGAGCAGGGTCTTCTGCCATTCGGTTGTGCTCTCGATGAAGAGGCAAGAAAATGCCACGCGAAAGACCATCGGCATAGACTAAATGTATTAAAGTATATCTTAAGTTGTGAAGGGCGCAAAGCACTTCAAAGCATGACTATAATGGTACCTTGTTGAAGACGACTTCGTCAATGAAGTGCTTGGTCTCTGGGTAGAGTCGGTTGAGTAAGTAGCACATTATTCCTTCGGTAAAGATGCAATGATCTGCAGTAGAACGAAGTCATATCGATGCGATCTCGTAAACCTTACCTTCGAAGTTCTTGTAGATGAGGTACTTGTGAAGTAGCTGCCGTCTCGCATCTTCCCGCTCGGACTTCTTCGCACTGAAAAGCATCTTATTGATTATCCTTCAATGTTGTTATTAGCATATGGTATTGTTGAAAACTTACTCTATGTACATCTCCCGGTTACAGAGGTATAGCTCGCAGAATCGCATGAGTACATCGGACTCCTGTCTAACCCGAATATCCTCTTCCTCCTTCTCATACCACCCATCACGGAAGACTCGAGTCACGAACTGAAAAAAGCTCATAAGCTTTCTAACTTGAAGTTTACGGTGTCAAGAGAAAGCTAGGGAACGAGTGACTGAGCAATTTGAAGAGAGCTACACAAGTGATGCTCATACTTGCCCTCTCAGAGAGGGGGTACGCGACGCGTACGCGTTGCATGCTACGGTAGTGAAAAGTGAAAGGCCCATGCTCGCTTGAGTGCACAAGTGTGCTGTAGTATCACGCAAATCATGCTTCCAAACTAAAAGCAATAATGATTGAAAATGAAAATGAAAAAAATTACATTGATGAAATAAGTTCCCTGTCCGAGGAGTACTGCGTAGAATGCAACAGCGAACGGATTGTCATGTCCCTTTCGTCGTTTTTCGAGCAATGCCTCGCACTGAAATGCATAACGACGAATAAGAAGCTTTTACATAGTGTTTTTTGAGATATTGATACAGAGCAAGGATACGACGTAACATATTTGCTCCTACATACCTGTCCGTACTTGTAGTCACACAACCCGATTGCGCTTAAGATCGCGATGCGCTCCCGACTTCGAATGTACTGAAAGCATATTGGGAATTTGATCCTTGATCTATCGTTTGAGTGCTTACGTGGTAAAAACCAAAATATCCTACATGAAATCCGCCAATGAGTCGTCCATCTCTCATGTAGTCCACTGAGGTTTGCGTTTCCTTCGAAGCGATGTGAATGATTCCCGGAATGCTGAAAATACATATCAGAATATCTACCTGCCCGTAAAACAATATTCTAACCATACCCTCTGCATTCGTAGATGTGCTCCTGCTTTTTGCGCTTTCTTGGCAGCTCCGGTGGTTTCTGAAAACATCGAAGTTCCTTGTGATAGCATATTCTCATAAAATAATGTTCGTGACCACCAACCGGAATGATTATCGGATCCTTCTTGATCCTGCAATCGGGAATCGTGCGGTCGATATACTTTGCCAGCTGGTCGAGCCGTATCTCTTCCAGTTCCTCTTTGGTTGGCTTCTTCTTCTTAGAAGGTGGAGGAGTCTGAATAATTAATATTAAAGGCAACCGAACCTAAGAAGGGTAATAATATGAAGATCAAATGATGAATATTGAAACGTACCGGAGGAAGCGCAACTCGATCGGGATTCCTCAGAATGCCTACACAGGGGCGATAGAAGCGAGGCGGTTGTAGGATACGTAGCGGGTACTGCAAACATTCCTTTTTTTGAATCGAAGAGAAGAACGGTTGGTCATGTAGTGGAAGGCGATTTCCATATCTCATCACTGGTCCCTAACTCCGCTTTCACTCTTTCCCCTTCTCCCTTAGTCTCTTGCTTCTAATCGTTTTAATTCCTGTTATCTGTGCTCCCGTCACATGCTTTCTCATGCCTCGGGCTTGTCTGATCCAACAATTGCATAAGGCCTACTCAATCAACCCTCTGCACTTTGGCCTACTTGCGTGACAAGCCCGAAAGCCACATCCCACTCTACTCTTCCCCTGTAGTCTCTCACTTCAACTTCCCGCGCTAATCCAAACAGTGATAGCTGACTGCTCTCTGATATATAACCTTATCCCTCTAGGGTCTTAGGCTGTAGGCGCAATCTTATATCAAGGGATCGGACGCTTTGCCTGGCTTGTGGAAACAACAGTTATATTACTATCATCATGATATTACCGTGTACAATGGCTCAGCAAACTTGACTGTCGTTGCCTCGCGCGGAGGGGGCTGAAAGCACTGCTTCTTTCCTCACTCTTTCTATCTTTAATCAAAGGACATCAAGTTCCGAGAGGAAAACGTTGAGACTCGTTACTAGAACATAATGCCCTACCGGTGGTGAGAGGCTCGGCGGTGGCGATCGTCGCCTTCGGTAGTCTCCGTCGTAGTCGTTGAGAGGTCTCCGGAATCGGACCGAGGGCCGGGGAGGGGGCGGAGACTCGGGCGGGGACGTGGGAGGCGTCTTGGGATAGACCTTGCACGTCGCTCGCATCTCCGCCTGCAGCTGCAGTCGCGCTCTCATTCGCTGTCGCCGCCGGAACGGGTTCTTCGGCGGGCGGAGGATGTCGGTGATCCGCTGAGATATGTTCGCGAAGCACTCGGGAAGCGGCGACTGCGGAGGCGACGGCGGGGGGGAGGGCTCCGGGGACGGCGCCCGCTCGCCCTTCCATTCCCGCTCTTCCGCTCGTCTGCAATTGCGAGATACCGATGCTTTTCACAGTGGCGTCACAGTCTACGCAAGGCCTATATATTATAATGAATGTGATGAATTCGATATTGCTGCAGAAAGAGGCATACCTCAAGTAGACGTTCTCTATGTATCGCATCATCACGTATTTGGGCATGCCACGCATGTAGTTGAGCTGAAGTAGTGCGTGATCTGGGTACGTGAACCATAACGGCTTACATGTTCAACGTAGACAACCGGCTTCTTCCCGTAGCTGTTATGGTGGAACTTCTTCTCAAAGTAATCGAGGAACAACGCCCAGGACTGGTCCTACAATAGAAATCGTTCTAGCTTTGCTCACAGTTATGGAAAGCTTAAATCCCATGTTTTTGCAGCCATATTATGCACCTGGAGGTCCTTCCTGAACTGCTTGCTCTTGAGGTAGTTATCGATCCTCTTCTCTCTTCGTTTCATGCTCACAGTTATCCGGTAGTCTTTGATCAGGGGCGGAGTGGGCGCATCACGTTCCATATCCTCGTCAGTGGCCTATAAATGCTTTTGAAATTGTTCATCAATATGTACATAGGTTTAAATCTTTTGAATGTAATCTCTCTTCTGAATGATTAAGGTAGATTACCCATTCGTCCACTGGCTTCTCTTCTCCTTCCTTCAGCTCAACTTCATCTTCAGAGGAGGAAGAGGAGGGCCATTCACAGTCGACGATCTCACTAATCTTCCCGTCAACCAGACCGTAGTGGAACAGGCAGTGGATACGCTACGAATAAGGAATTAACGGATGAAGCGTACCACAGTAATGCCAACCTACTACTTATGCAATCGGTAAACGATCACTCAATTTTTTATGGATTTCCCTAGTGTGGTATGCATCACGGATGTTCGTAGCTCCACCTTCGGCGGTGGAGTAGGCGTTTTTATGACGACGGGCTTGGGCGCGTAGCGCTCTCGCAGCGCTTCCTCTTGTTCTTCAAACGTAAGTCCCCAGTAGTCGACACCTGTGCGATTACGGACGACTTAGAGCTACAGTAACCCTTCGCAAACCGTTGAGGATGTCATTGTCCGGCAACAAGTCTCGGTAGCAAAGCGGCAAAGGCTCTCCGTTTTCGTCGTAGCGTTGAGGAGGAACCAGAATTTCCTTAAATGAATATCCTAAATAGTTGTACTTCGTCTAGGTATTCTGATTGGTTCTCGTTACCGCTCCTTCTCTTTCATCCAATCTTCCAACAATACTCCGGTCATTTCCTTGCCTAGCGCTAGCTTTTATTCCTTTGCTTGGTAAGATCATCATCATTCCTTTGAAAGTTTTTAAAGGAAGTTTTCCTCTATTCCATCCTTGAGATTCCACTACCCCCGTACCCCCGGTAAGCTAATTAATTAGCTTTCTTAAATGTTATCTTAATCAAAGATTGAAAGTGGTACCTCTTCTTCCTTCATCGCCATAAGCCTCTCGACTTCCCGGTCTTCAGCGAGTGGCTGAATGAAAAAAAACAGTTCTAACCTTCAGTTATCTGATACTAAAAAGCTTACAAGCTTGGGTTTCAGGAACTCCGTAACATTTAAAAAAAACTTACATCTTCTGCTTCATTGTCTACTTCCTGATCAGTATCGATTGGCACTTCCTCTTCGTACTTTCCGAGTTCCTCCTTCAGTCCAGGGTCTTCCTTCTTTTCTTCCTTTTTGACAGGCTTAGGAGGAGGCTCAGGAGGAGCCTCAAGGATCAACGTCTCCACGCGTTCCTGGAAGATGAAACTGCATTATATCGTACTTTCACTCATGAAGTCTCTATATTAATGAATATACATATGTGTGATCAGGATCAGTTTTTTTTTCACAAGGCGATTCCGCGAACACTCCGTAAATCTATGAGAAATGACCTTAAGAGCGTTTAAGGGATCATTACGTGAAGTCAAAATGCCTCTTCAGAATCTGCTATTGAAGGCTTTATCGAGAGAAAATCGCTACGCAAGATATGCAACATAAGCAACGAAACACAACATTTTGTTGTGCTTAGGCTACTTTTCCTCGTGACAAGTCAACCCTTTAGCTACAAGTTCACAACTTGGACAGCGATTTTCTCTCGATAACGGAGCTAGTAGCAGATTCTGAAAACGGTTCCTTACTTTTTTTATTTGAAAATAATGATCCCTCAAATGCTATGAAGGTCGCGCTTCTCATAAAATGACGGAGTGATCGCGGCATCTCCCTGTCAGGGTCGAGATGTTCCAGGAGCCCCTTGTGCTTGCCTGAGAGGGTGAGAGAGATCGACTGGTCGGCCGCGTGCAGTCTGGAAACTGCGACGTGCGCTCCTCCCTCTGCGCCTCCGCACACAACTCGTCCGCGAGGACGGTAGCGTCCTCGAGGAGAATGGCCATAACCTGCAAATAGGCGATAGCTTAAGATTGCTCCCTTTATCAGTAAAAAGAGCTCAAATACCCAAATCTACTACACAATCTCCATAATATTGTTCTTTTGTTTGTTGCGAAGCCTCTGAATCGCTCACTTATATCTTAATCTAAGGAGCAAGCTATGAATTTGGTTGCATTACAATTGTTACTGTTATGTTCTTCTAAATTTGAGCTTTTTCTGAAAAGTATGGTTCTGACCTCAAGAATGACAGGATCGATCGGTGAGTATCTCCTAGCCGTGGTCTTCGCAGCCTCATCCTCGGGAACGTCCTCGTCATCCTCATGTACTGTGGGCATTCGCTGGTGCGGCCTCCGAGACTTGAACCTGAAAGGAAGCCAGGAAATACACAGTGAGTATGCCTATTTTTTTCTTTTTTTTGTTGTTGAGGGCTTCTTGCTTCAGAACTTCTGATAACAGAGCTGTCGAGGAATAGTAAGCAATTCATGATTGAGAACAAACGACTTTTGTGCCAATCACTCTCTACCGTACCTCGACATGCGTATGGGGTCGCTCATAACGGTCGGTATCTCGTACGTAGACGAGCTCGACGTCGGATCGTCTTCGTCGTATTCTTCCGAAGACGATGAGGAACCCTTGTCGGGATCAACCGCCTCGATCTCCGGTAGACCAGGTTTCCGCTTGAGAGGACCCGTCCCGGGAAGAATGCCCAGCTCTTCGAAGACCAACTTGTCGAGGAGATACTCGAAGCGCTAAAGTTTATCATTGTATTATTTTGTATTGCATAGTCTATTACTGGTGGGAAATGTTGCTGAAAAAAGGTAAGTAATAGTATACCTTCTTGATCGCCTCCTCATCAACTTCTTCCGTTGGCTTGGTCTCGACTGCCTCTTTCTTCTCTTCTTCGACCTCCAGCGGCTCCACCTCAGGAAGATACTACACCTTCGTCCATATTCTCAAGCTTGCGTTCTAGCGCACGGCCCGGAATTATTTAACCTCATTCATCTTTTACATCAGTTTCCGTACTCTACCAAAGACCGCATATATTCATTAATGTGTTCACTTTTGCAAGTACCATCGGTATTTCAAACACACTTCCTTTTATAATAACTCCCTCCTTCAAAGTAATAAACAATTTAATCCTACATTTTTGGAGCTTACCAACGGTACATCAGGAACAGGCAGGGGCGCATTCTTTGCTGAGTGTAGGTCCATTCTCGGGGGTGCCGACCTCCTTCTTTTGACCGGCTTCTTTCTGCTTCGCTTCTCTTTTGGTGGAGTGTGCAGCGCCTCCTTCGGTTTCATCACATGCAGGTACCTGTAAAGATGCTGTACGCTAGACGAACTCGGTGTAGGAACATGCGCTCATGACTTTTTTCTGATTGACATAGGTCGCAGTGTAAACATGTACATAAGTACTGTGTTTTATTTTTCCGAAGCTAGATACCCAATTAGTTACCCGCTTTCGAAATTCCACTTGCTGTGGGTGCAACTCGTTGGAAAAATTCGAGCACCGTTCAACCGTTTCCTACATGTTGTGATCTCTGTCGTCACTCAGCGAGAAGGCTCGCGGCCTGCCCGGATTGGTCCAACTTCGACAAGCGGCGCGCACTCGGTCCATGTAGCCGAGTACGGGGAAGTCGCTGTCGCTCGACGAATCGATATACTCGGACTTTGTTTCTGCAAATATTTATACATCTCTTGTTTACCGCTACAAAAAAACACACGTTGTGTTACGACTAAACACGCTTCGCTATTATTTTATTTGCATTCTCGGTAAAACTTACAACATCTCTTTGAGTACTACCTCTGCCCTTCCCCTGCCCCTTCTCCTCATTTGCACAACCTTCTTCACCTCCCATTCCCTTCCCCTTCCCTCGTATGTGTATACCTTAACCAGCACTAGTAGGGATCCCATCGGTATCCCCTCGTTGCCGTATCCGACTAGTAGGGACCCCGTAGAGTGTCCCTTCGATACCGTAACCAATGCCCCTTCTTCTTCCCTATTCCACCTCGTACCGTATCGTATAATAATTGAAATTTTACTCGATATAGTCTAATCGCATACAGCGCCTCTACCATAGTAGCAAACGTTCATACATATTATCTTCTTCATTTTAGTCGAATTTCCTCTAACGGATGATGTCACATACCCATTGAACTTCCTGTCCCCGAAGTTGTCGGAAACAGAACGCTATTGCGATACTTCCGAATCTACAAATAATTGATTATACATACAAGTGTAAATGAGAAAGCGAAGCTGAAGAACTCACATTACGCCTGAGTCTCTTTCTTCTCATCTTTGCCTTGCGTCTCTGTGAGAAATCCCAGTAGTAGGGAAAGATCCATTGCACATTGTTGGGTCGGATTTCGCCTGAAGAAAACCATTCAAATATCGCCCTATTTCAGACCCATAGTAGAAGTACAGATGAACAGTGGAAATGATGGCGACGTGCTCAGGGCCTACCAAGCTTAAGTGGATACGAGAACTCGTCGTCGGGGAAGATCTTTGTAGGTTGCGGACTCTCTACGGCCTCGACCTTAAAGAGGTACAGTACCCTGACCGATGTACTTAGCGCAAAACGGCCTACAAATGGTAGCGACCGTCCGTCCCCTCAAACTCCTACCACATCCGGATCGTCTTGTTCTTCTGCCACGTCGTTTTTCTCTGCGAAGAACGTCGCCCGCGGCCTTCTTCCGTTACAGTCATCGGCGGGAACGCGAGCGAAGGGATTCGTGACATAGTCAAACTTCTCGAGCACTCGAATCTGGAACAGTACCGTTTGAAGGCTATATTTCGAACCTGCTTCGGTTGACCATCTGGCCATGCAACTTACCGGTTCTTCCGGCGGCGGCCAGATGCTTCCGTTGGGATAGACGTGGATGACCTTCTGTGGAGGCGGAGCAGGAAGGGCCTTCTTCTTGAAGAAGTTTGCAAGCTTTTTGAACTGAAAACGCCCGTTATGTAAATCAAAAGTCTTTTGTTAGTCGTACGATAGTCTGTCGTATACTGGGCCGGGGCGGGGGAGGGGGCGGAGGAGGGGGCGGAGTCGGCGGGCGGCACGCTTCCGCATGGGCCGCCTCTCGCCGCTCGCGCCACACCCGCGCCGACTCTTCGCGGTCGGTGATCGGTCCCATCCTCCCGATCCACTCCATCATCTCATTGTAGGCCACCTGAACGATCGAACTTGTGTACCGTAACCGTATTAATCCTCCTCCTCTATCTGCATTCTTTTACTGTCTAAGTGGCGCCTGGCATCATCTTCATATCGCCCTTCAATCCAGTGCATGTGGTACGGCACGGTAGGGCAGAGTTAAGGAGAAACCGAGAAAGAGAGGGCGGAGGCGGTGGAGTGATGAGATCATAGCGGGGGGAGGGGTGGGATGTGTAACAGTAACTTACACTTCCCCAATCGTAATATACACATCACTATAGTGATCTGAACGCAATAAATTGTCTCAGATCAATGGAGTGATCCATAAAGGAGCCCCCTCTTCGAGCCAATAACGAGGATTCGCAAGGTCTGGGCAGTAGAAGTGCCGTAACTAACAGTCTTGTAACAGTAGTTCAAAACAAGTCGAGAGGGTAGTTTTGTCCTCTAACACACTACTTGCCCCCTTTTGAATGTTTTGCGCAGCTTCCCCAGCAGCCTTCCTAATCGATCACACGCGAAAGTGAACGAGGAGGAGGACCGTGGTAAAGAGAAGGGAAGGGGAGAGGGGGTGAGGAGATCGTGACGAAAAGAGGGAGCGATGAGGGAATAGTGCCTGCCACTTTGCATTGATCACCTTGTCTGTATTATTTCCTCTACCCTTGTATGGAGGGTGTAGCTTTATAGTTCCAAGTAAAATTCGAAAGCTACGATGATTATTTTGACGATGATGATTTTCCGCGGCGGGGGAGTACGATACCGTCTCTTTCAATAGGAAATGGTGAAAGATTAGCATAAGACGAGCTTCAGCTTTTGCTACAACAACACGTGCAAATGGGCTGATGTACGACGACGGATCCTGGGGAAGTGAATGCTTGGCCTTTGTGGTATTGGGAGTATCAACATCAGAATGCTGGAGTTTGTTATACCCGATAAAACGTTGATTGGGAGTGTACTTCGTCGCACAGTCTACGACAATTAGGAGTCAAATGGGGAACATATCCGAATATGTATCAAAATCTGACGTGTGTGGGGGATTGTAAAGTGGTCATCGCTCTCTCATCTTGTTTTGCCCATGCATGTCCCCTCGATTTCTCGCACGGCCTGTCTATCAGTCCCCGCAGTCAATAGGTTGCGAAAGAGCTTCGGCGAGAGGACTGTAATAGTGGGCGGGGTTGTGATATCTCAGTGCGGGGGAGGCGAGGGAGGGTAGGGTGTCCAGAGCCACTTTACATTGACCGCGCCCTGCTCTCGTTCGCATCAAACGGCCGTTCCTTAAGGATGATGGAGGAATTTGGCCGCGAGTTGGTGCGGCGGATGCACGAGCAGGAGAGGAAGCACTCGGAGCTGCTGGAGAGGGAGCGCCGAGTGTCTGCTCGGGAGGAGGAGGTGGAGAGGAAGCTGGCGGCCCTCCAGCAGCAGTCCATCCAGCTGTACGCCGATGTCGCCCGGCGCGAGGAGAACGCCCGCCATGTCATGGAGCTGCTCAACTACCAACTGCAGCAGCAGGTTCCCTGTCAGGTTTGTTGGGGAGAGGAGAACGCGTCATCTGACCGCCATTGCAGGGTCCGCCTCTCGACCCCCGCTTCCTGAACGCGCTGGCCGAAGCCGTTGGCAAGATGAACGCGGAATACCAGCGGGTAAGTCAAATCTAGGTGCTATGAGTAGTAGGGATCCTTTGAGGCAAGTCTCAAGGCGGCGTTTGCTAGAGTGTCAGTAGCGATTGCAGAGCCTGGCACAGGAGAGGGCTCATGAACAGGTTCAACAGCAGCAGGCAGCGCAGCAGAGGCAGGAGGGACAGGGAGGTCAGGGACGACAGGCTGAGCATCATGGACAGCCCGACCCATCATTCTTCAGTATCTCTCTCATTTAGCTCTCCACTCCCCTCTCTTTCTTTCTTAGAAGTGTTTCTTTCAGATTCCCTTAACAGAACTACCGCATCCTGGATAACTACTTTCTCTGTACTACTAATCCTATATGTAGTTGATGAAACCGGAGTCCCTCTTCCGTTCCCCCTCTACAGTATTTACGGTCATCTTTTTTTCCATGTCATATTTCGCTTTTCAAGATGTAGGAACAGACTCTCACTTGACTTTCTTCTCCATATCGCTCTCTATAAGTGAAGATAACCCCTCCCCGGCGATACCGTATCCCTCACATCTCCCCCATACTCACACTCCAGAATGTAGTTGACGAAGTAGCCATTCCCATCTCTCATGTCCCCTCTCTACATCCATTTCTCGGTTGCAGTTTCTCTCTGCTTTGTAATTCAGTTGGATAAAGACAATACTGTTAACTATCTTACCATACATTACAAAGGATCGATTCCATACTTGGGGGTCTCTACTATACTTGAAACAGACCTCAAGTCGCTTCTTCTCCGCTTTGTCCTTCTCAGCCTGCTGAGCCCTGGCGATGGCCTTGTCTCGGTTCTTCCGCTGTCTCCTGTTCACAATCTTCTTCGTTCGCTTCGGGGGAAGCGGACTCGGCGGCTTGTAGTTCCGCTTGTAGTACAGAGGAAGCTGCATGATAGGATCGCAGGGGTACGGATCGAGAGCAGTCATCGGGTTGAAGGTCTGAAATGATGCCTTTCATATGTATCTATAAGCGTTGGTTTAGATGGCATAGAGTTGAGGAGGCGAATGACCGCAAAAAGTAGGGCAGAGAAGGTATGCATGGGACAAGATATGATTCATTGGAGTGAGTAGAAGAAAGAAATTATGGGTTTATGCCGCAAATAGAAGATTCACTAACATATTAGGCATGTCAAATGTGAAGTTGCACCACATGTGTCCTTTTGGGTTGTTGTTGATTAAGCGAAAGAATCTCTTACCGTATCCTCTTCGTAGAATGGCTTCGTACTCACGGGCAGGAAGGCGTTTGGATATTCGTCGTAATCCTCGATATCGTCCTGTAACCGATAGTTTTGCTACGGTAGCCGATCGCTCATTCTTCCCCTCTGTTCCCCTCGCACGTTGTCGGTTCTCATTGTCATATCTCAACCAAGTGCCCCACGTCTATTCTATCACGGACAAGAGGACGGATCTTCCTCCCTGAAGACTCCAAGCGTGGATGAAGAGATGTCTAAAGATGTCTCGGCACCTCGGACTGAGTGAGTTGTTTTGAAGAAGATTCGAAGTCGATCTATCCCATCTATATCAAGCAATCCCTCCTTTGGAACCCCCGCCAATGTTAGTCCAGATAAATGTTACGTATCTTCAGTATAATTGTACAGGAAGGGGATTTTCATATCTCATACCGGTCCCTAACTACAGATTTCATATCTCATCACCGGTCCCTAACTCTTTCTTCCCTTAGTCTCTTATTGTTAGCTTGAAGTCGTTTGATCGTGCCTCTAGTCATTTGATCTCTTCTTGTCTGTATCCCGGTCACAAGCTTCCCTGTGCCTCGGGCTTATCTGATCCTACTATTCCAAAGGCGTACTCAACCTTTTTTGGTATATTTTTGTGGTCTCCTTGTATCACAAGGCCGAAGGCCACATCCTGCTCTCCTCTTTCTCCTCAGTATCTCACTGTTTGCCTCAAATTTCCACAGTTATCCAAACAGTGATAACCGATCGATATCTCGTACTTATAGCTTTTTACTAATACATAGGTGATAACCTAGGGGATTATGAACGGGAGGCTACTCTCTGCCCCTTTTCCCCAGTTTCCCCTACTCCCTTAACTCCATCCCTCCTCTCTTCCCTCTCCCCTCACCTTTTCTTTCCCCTACACCTCCCTTCACCTCCCTTCTATCTCTCATTTTACGTGTCCCCACGACCCCATCTCTATGCTTATATATTCATTGCCTCGTAGTTCTACAACCATATATAAACTTTTCCCTCTCTGGTCTTAGTCTATGGGCGCATCTTAACGGGAGGAAAATGACGGGTTATCTGGTAGTGCGGGAGGTAACATCTATATTATTACTGAAAATATTTAGCTTCAATAGGAAAACCTCACCAAATTCTCTCCAACCATATCCGAAGGAGTCTCAACCGAGCTCTTGTCTCGCTTCCTCTTCTTTCTCAACTTCACCTTCTTCACCTCCTTCTTCTTCCTTCTCATCATCGGCTTTCCATTCTTGTAGTAAACACCGGTCTCCTCTTCGGAATCGGATGAGATTTCATGAGGGGTCGAAGGTAGCGGTGACCTTAAGAATCATATCATTGACTTATCTATTATCTATATTATCTACATACATGCATATTCTAAACATTACTGCTGAAGAAATGAGGGCATTTTTGTTCAACGAACAGAAAAAGTTTACTGTATTATAGATAATGTGTATGACCTGTTTAACTGTTTTCGCTGGGCTACCGTATACCAAAGCAAGACTCTTTAGTATGATTAGTGTTTACCGTCTATATAGGTTAATCATCTTTAAAAAAACTTGATTTCTCGTGAAACAAGCTGATCCAGTTCTTGACATACAAAACGGGATGCAGACATTTCCGCGCAAACACACGACTGCACAGTATGAGCTGCCAGAGCATTACCGAATGTTTCAATTCAAGTGCATTTGTGCCATATGTCTGCATTCCGTAATATTCCTAACCATTCGCCTCCTTCGTCTTCGCTCGGACTCGAGTTGGTCTGGTAGCCGCGGTAATTAGGATCGTAGTCGGGGTCGTATCGACTTTTCCGCTTGCGAGGTCGAGAGATCTTCGAGAAGGCTTCCCACGGCGACTTGAACTCCTTCTGTAATCGATATCATAACACTCTTTATCGATCTTTTACTTAAACTGTTGTGAAATCTCTCTTCTATTCTTTTACCCTATTTTTCAATTATTATATCATTTTGATATGCATAAACTATCTTTCTATCTATTCAGGCAACGATAGTCGCACCGAGGCCACGGTCACAATGACGTCCTCAAAATGCGCAAGGAATACTCCAACATCTGCGTCACTCTCGAGCATTGACGGCTTGAATTGTATGTCCGCAATTTCTTCCATGTAGCGGCCCTGCGAAGTTCTTCAATTACCACGTAATTCATTCTTTTCAACCATTCTTTACTGTTGCAGTGCTAGATTCTATGTAAAAAGAAGAGGTTTACCGTCTTGTCTCTCCTCGCTATCTCTCTCAGATACTTTCTCGCTTTCCGCTGTATCTTCCTCATTGCGATGTCCTTCTTCTCCTCCGATATCGCGTGCTTAGCCATGGCTCCTTGTACCAAGCTGAACTTGTCGAGGAGCCTGAAATGAACTAGTGTAGCCGATTTCTACCATCATTTCACAGGCTACATTGTTGGTTTGTACGTACCGAAATGCCTTAGCTATGGGCACGTGAATCTGCCTCCGAACTTTGTGCCATAGCCTTTGGTGAGAGTTGCGGACCCGACGGACTCGATTCTGAAGCAGCGACGTGGAGGTGAAGATTCGGTTGCTCATGTAAATTTTCTGCTACCCTCTTCGGTGAATATTCGGTTACCCTTCCCCCACCCCCCGAATGCTAATCTAGTCGTCCTTCTCGCTCACTCGTTCGAAGAATCGGTAGGGCAGATTGACTCGACCGGCATCCTCCGGCAAGGCGTCGTAGCAGTCCTTGAGATCGGCGATGAACTCGTCGTACTCGTCCTCGATCTCTTCGTCCGTCTTAATTATTGTACATCTTAGAGGAATAGAAGCTACTAGCAACCACCCTAACATATTTTTTCATTTTTAATTTGTTCTTCTCGGCTTTTATATTTATCTGAGTTCATTTAGTTGCTGATACACAATTACGATGACAAAAATTTTAATTATTTTTATTATTATTATGATAAGCAGCGGGTTCCGCTGCTTATCATAATAATAATAATAAAAATACCAAGTTATCGTTGAGATATCTCCGCTTCTTCTCTATGTTCTCCTTCCGCTTCTCCAGGTCCATCATCCGCTTTAGCAACGTTCGCGCGTTGTACAGCTGAAATAGTACTCTGTTATCAAGCTGAAATGGTTATAATACCATAATACGACGATCGTAAAGCGCGGCACAATCAGTTAGCGATAGTCATACGGTAACCAAACGCTACCGTAACCCATGACTAGTCAAAAATTGAAGATTTTCTTGCTTTTGGTAATTTTCACATTGGCATGCATACTAAAGACGAAATATACGGTAATCATCATTTGAGCTTGTGCCATTTTCGGATGTAGAGTGAGAACGTATGTGACTCCATAGTAGATATCAGTTAAATAATATCAAATAAAAGCAGTAGAACAAAAGTATAATGCACCAAAAAACTCTTGGCTTCGTCAACATCTCCCGGTCTGTGAGGCAGCATATTTCCTTCACGGTCATATTTGAAGAAATAGGGAGGCTTCTCTCCGCGCTTTCGATAGGCTTTGATGCTGAAAATAATACGTTACCTGTTAATTATCGAGTAAATGAAAAAGAATAAGATAAGTATTTCCAATGAGTACTAACATCTCTATCTCTGTCGCTTCTCTTTCGATAATCCGCTCTTCCGCTTCGAAATTGTAATTGGGATCAACCTTCGGTCCCTGTCGCTCGAGGAATTCTTGAATCTGAAAAGCTACGTGTGGGAAGCTGACATTTTCTCTCCTAAAGCTTGTACTTTTAAGTAGCTTGTACTTTAAAAAGCTTACAATGTATAAGAACTACTAAGATTATATGTTTTGGTGAAAGGATGATGGGTTGCCTACCGGTGCTTCTATTTCACTGTCGGTTGACTCGTACATTGCAACTTCCTCTGGAACTTGAATAGCGTGAGCATGACGCCGGACATCGCCTGTGTTGAACATTAATAAAAAGAGTCGTAAATGAAATAATGCAGTGTTAATTATCATGAACATTTGCAACCCGCGTAAGAAGAGCAAAGAGAATAAGGTATATACGTACCGACTTCAAACAGATCAATAAGTGTTCTCTTCTCCTTCGGAATCCGCGGAGCCCATATCTTCGTGTGGTCGATGCCCAGTTCCTCGCATAGTCTGCATAGAATATGAAATTAATATATGTCCTATTATTTACTGTAACTCGGGGTCTATTATTGCATGATTTGCTTGTTCTTTATAGAGATATTTCTTCTTCAGATGAAAACATCCTACAGACCCTTTCTCGCTAATTAAGTAACGGTTAACGTCGTAAAAAGAGAAAGCTCTTCAGCAACGGGAATGACGTCCCCTCGACGTGGATGGAGAGGGTTCAAAGAAAAATCTTTTGAGAGGAGAGCCGACAACCCGCGACGGGGCCAGATTGAAAGAGTGAGAGAAAAGGTACTAGTGCAGCTAATACCAGATTTCAAAACCTTTACATGTACTGGATATAAGATACGGTGAACTAAAATGTCTCGATGGAATCTTGCCACAAAGGCAAATTGGCAAGAATCCAGATGGAATCTTGCCAATTTGCCTTTCTGGCAAGATTCCATCGTGACATTTTAGTTCACCGGGTCTTATATGGTATGCAGTATCTAATCTCTATAGTATATCCTAAATCAACTACAAGACTATTCTTTCACGATATTCTTGTACTGTGCCCCAGACATATTCCAATAGTTCCTTTTTAGACATCGAATCATCCCCTCGGCCTATTCAACAAAGAGCCAGAATTACAGGACCAATAGTTTCTTTGTGCGATCCGCAAGAGCCTTTAACTATACACGATTATTATCTTCTCGCATCTAAATATGTTTTTCTTTGTAATGCTAATATTGTTTTTCCTGTGATTATTCTTCATCCTATTTTCTTTTCTTTTTATCCCGCGTTTCTACGTAAATGCATAAAT
>LS853790.1:274651-298081 GCA_900490955.1 Micoletzkya japonica | reverse complement strand
GAGCCAGAATTACAGGACCAATAGTTTCTTTGTGCGATCCGCAAGAGCCTTTAACTATACACGATTATTATCTTCTCGCATCTAAATATGTTTTTCTTTGTAATGCTAATATTGTTTTTCCTGTGATTATTCTTCATCCTATTTTCTTTTCTTTTTATCCCGCGTTTCTACGTAAATGCATAAATATCTATCTATCTATCGAGGTGTTCCCGGTGACTAAGAATGTATCACACCGTTATGACGTGTACAAAAAGATACCCGCCCCTTTGTTAGGTTAGCATACATGATAAACTTGATAATTCACAATCCTTGTTTGTTACATGTGTCTCACTAGATCAGCCTGCTACCCAAATCAACAAATACGATCTCACACAAATGTGCTATTTACCTCCTTCTTTTCAGAAACTGCTCTCGCTTGATCTTGTATCTCTTCTGAGCTCGAATTTGTCTCTTCGTCTTGATATCTTGTACGAAACTCTGAAAGATACGTTTTACATTTAGTCTGTTGACGAGTGTCTATTCGCTTATCTCTCAAACTTATTATTGAATAAAAATCTACGTCAGTACGTTTTGACGACTATGCGCTAACCGTGCACATTTGGGGACCGTAGGTTACGGCCGGAACGGAATATTCTAAACTGCGTTTACCGTTCAATTCGAAGGTGTCTAGGATTGAATGTACATTAGAAAAAATACTGTGATATAGAACTACTCAACACAAGCAAAAAATAGAACACAAGCAAGGAATAGCTGGAAAAACACGAAAAAAAGAAAACGGGAAAAAGCGAAGCCTAGAATATTCCGTTCCTATCGAATCTGCAATGCCGACATACAGTGCTTAATGCATAGTAGTCTAAACGTTCACGAACGTTGAGTTTTATTCAATAATACCTTAGTCTTTTTCTTCTTCTTTTTCGTCTCGTCCTCTGTACTGGTGTCCGAGTAGATGATCATTTTCTTCGGCAGTCTGAATATTTCCTTGCATTAAAATATTTTTAATCGATTGGTTTTATTTCTGGTGATTCCTCCTAAAATACATGCTTACAGTCGGAGGTTGTAGGTTTCGTAGTCCAACTTGTAGTTGTCATGGAAGACCCTCTCTAAGTATTCGAGACAAAATCGATTCCCGTCTGTATCATCCATATGTTGTCGGAGAACGTCAAAGGAGTTGACGAGACCTTAAGAGTTGTGTTAATAGAAAGCTGAGAAATCTGCTATCTCATCCAACGAGAGGCGCAGTACCTCTAGCGATGCTCCGATCCTGGAAGAATGTGAAGCCCTGATCGAGTAGCCTCTGTATGTTGAGCAATTGCGGGTTTCCAATCATTCCTCTGAATATTACGTAGTTCAACGCTTTGCTTTGATCGACAGCAAGGTCTTCCAGCTTACCTAACATACTCGGCCATATCAGCCATTTCCGGAAAAGCGGGCTTCGGCATCCTGGGCACCTCATGGGGTTCGAAGTCGGGAATCTGCAACCAAGGGGTAAATACTCGTATTTGACGTTTATTTTGCGGTAGGGGTAATTTTCTAGCGGTGGTAGGGTGGGCATGTAAATCGAGAATTTAGAACAACAGTGGTGGCATTTTCGCGGTGCGGTATGGGTCATTGTATAGTAAAAGACGATTGGCGTGCGGGAGGGGTATTATGCGAAAAATATAATCAAATACAGTATTTTTCTCCTCTCTGCAACGCTTTCTTTGTACGTTCCCACACTCAAGGGTATATTCCCTAATATAAGAGCTACTATCTCTACCACTCTTCGAGAAATAAGCTTCGCTAGTAAAGAAAGAGGGGTAATGTTCCAAATGTTAGACGAACAAGGCAAAATATTAATGTCTTTCCGAGCGCTTCCTGCCAAAATCTTTCCCGTGTTTCGACATCTCGTATGCTTAATATATGCACAGTTTTCAGAACATTTGAGGGGGGCATCTGATAAGGTGAAGTACCTCAGCAACCGCGAGATTAGGCGTGTCGAATATGTCGAGATCGCGCCCGAGCACGAACATGTTCATCGACTGGCCGAAGATGCAGAACCGCACGGGATCCGTCACCGGTAACTGGAAACATGCATTTGAACAACTAGGTAATTTCATCATCATTAAATGCCGACTGGAATAGTTTCATCCGTTTTCCCGTAAAGTGAATTCAGTTTACTTTACGGGGAAAAACTAATTTGAAATGTTCGATGAATACCTCGAAGGACTTGATGAGGAACCGAGCTGTGACCCTCGTTCCCTTTTCGGGTTGCACGTGGAACATCTCTCGCTTCTAAATTAATCCCCTTGGTATTAGATTTTTTTCATTTACGATAGCGAGAGTTCGGATTGTGCCTGTCTGGCCAATTTATTCCACATGTAAAACAGTCCATGAAGGTGTACCTCCACAAACGGCAGGGGAGTCGGTTTGTACTTCTCGAGCTTGTTGAATCTCTTCACAATCCTGTCGATTTTGTCCTCGTAGTCGGGACACTAAACATTGCTCAGTCTTGCATAATCAGAAGCTTACATTGCTATAATAGAGTCACAAGTGACTAACCAGATCATCGGTGATATCGTATGCTCGAAGCGGTCGCAGAAGAGTAGCCAAGTAGTCCTCGTTGGTAGGGAGGTCCTTTCCGATCGACAACATGTGATACTGCAAACCTTTATTATTGGTTGTTAGAAGATATTTTGGTCAATAATGCTCAACGTGATGAGAAAGCGCGTACGTTGATCCATCTTGTCTTCATGTCGGTGTTGAGCCTTTTCTCTTCGATGACTTGGTAGGCGATCGACTCAAGGAGACTGCAATGCAAGTACTCCACATGGGCGCATGAAAAGATGAAGGTCATCATAATTAGTAAACCAAAAAACTAATTGGTAAAAAAAAAGTAATCGTTACTCTTTGCGCGTCAGCTTTCTCCTCATGAGCGTCTTCACCTCTGTCCACGCCACTCCGACATCCTCCGAAAACGTGCAGGTCTCCGTATTTCCTTAATAAGTTATGGTAACAATCTCCGTTCGTAAAAATTTCCCTTAAAACGTACTTCGCAAGAAGTCGACCCTCCTGCCCACCACTCCTCCGTAAACATTTCCAGCGGTGATAGGTCGGCGCCCTTCGCTTATCGGATAGTAGATGCGGTCGTCATCCTGAACTTGCATCATCATTACGATAACTCCCTTGCTTTTTATAAGAACCTCTGCAATAGGATAAGTGCTTCCACGGTGCAATTTCAGCAGGACGAAAAAGATCCGTCTAACTCTAACTTCACATACCGGTAGATGGTACATAAGAGGCCCTCTCGACCTGTCTCCGATTCCCGCCATCGGTTCCTCATCGAGACTGTTCGTGGGAGAAAGAGTACGGCGGTACTTGTCGACGAAGTGATCAGCTCTGAATGAGATATTTTGATTTTACGAACTATATGACATAAAAGTTAAATATTACGCAAATAAGAATTCCAAAATCAGACCATATGCATGTACTATGTTTTGTGATACAGAAAGGAAAATAAAATGATACAATTATATAAAAAAATTTAAAAATTCAGCTTATTGATAGAATTACTTCGTCGGGAACTGCTTGATGTAGTCTCGGGGCGGGAAGAGCGACGTGAGAGTGGGAAAGAGCACCTCCGTCTTCTTGCACTTTGGGTCGTAGATTGGACGAGTGTATATCCTACGAACACAATCATACGCATTGTTTATCTCACGTCTCAGGTCACGCTGCCTCGCGCGATGCCATATTTAAACGGCTTGGCCGAGCAAGCGAGTCCAAACGGGACAGATACTAGGTCAGACTCGCAAACAAAGGTACTGTAAGAAAAATCGTTACCCTCACGCATAAACGTAGAGTGGTAATATCTTTGAAACACTTTTTATTATTCTTTTTCTGCTGAAAATACACAGTGTGTAATTCGCAGAGAAAACGATACTCTTTGGATCATGACCAAGTGCGCACCTTATCGGTCTATAGAACTCCTCCCAGTAGTAGCTCCTATCGATCTTCTTCTTCTCCCTACTTGGTCTCGGCTCGAGACTCTTCGTTCTCCGTCTTCGGAAGGGAATCTCATACTGCCACATCTTGTACTCCACGTGTTGCGACCGGTAGTCCTCGTCGCCTCTGCAATTAAGAATAAACCTCTGTATTATCGATTTGCATTAAGAAATATTTAAGATACACCTGTACGTATAAAAGCACGAGAAACTGGTAAAATTGACTAAGCTTTCCCCCTCTACAGAATACACGTAGTGAGGGAAGGGAATGAAGGAACTCACTCGCAGTCGTGAATCTTCGCCCATCTCTTCAGCGGATCCAACGGGATACCGCGTTCGTCGACGGATGTTAATTCGAGATCCGATTTAACCTGATAAATCTAATTGCCATGATGTAGCATCTTTAAGTAATTAAACTTTATTCTCAGGAGAAGAGTAAGTAAGAAGGATCTGGCTGGCCGTACCCTCCTCAGCTGTCCGCTTCCTCGTTGTAGCGGATTGAGATCGAATTCCGGCCTAAAATAATGGATTAGATTGGGAAGCAAGGGCGCTTTCTGCAATAAGATTACACAACAAACAAGCGTACTTGAAGATGAGCTGGTCATCCGAGTCCTTCCACGGCTTCGGAAAGGGCACAGCCTCCATGAGGTGTCCCTTGATGTCCTCGTCAGCCAGAAACCAGTCCTTCTTGATCATCGGGCTTAAATTAGAAAATATCATGTTATTATCATGTCTTTATCATTCTACTACGAGCTAAGCGTTCAATAGGGGGTCATAGTTCTCTACGTAGATGCTCACAAGATGTGTCCGCAACTGTCGGGCCAACTGTAGTATCGATTGCTCCAGAGTTCCTCGTCCGGCGGGTGGTAAGGGAGCGGAACCGGCGTTAGGTTCTCGTTGCACACCGCACCATCCTAAACTTTTCGTCATTAGTTTACTTTCAATAACTCAGGAAAATAATGCATGATATACACTATACTGCTCACCGATAGCAAGTCGCACTTCGGATACCGATTCATGTGAATGATGCCTGCCCTTTGCGAGAGTTGATAGTGGAAGATGAGCTTGTCCATGTCTGTTGTGCACCAACGTAGCATCGTCGGAACCCCATTGCCGAGCGTCTTAAAATCAATGGCTCTCATAACATTGCTTCATGAAAGTTCATTAAGGGCGAAAACTTAGGAGCTTGAAAAACTATGGCATACATCTTCTGGAGCATTGATGATCATCACAGGCGTCTTGATGCATCGTCTATCATAGAATACTATTTGATGGCGATCGAGAGCGCAGAATAATGTTGGCCGGGCGGGATGTAATTGAGGAGAGGTTAAGGGGCGGATGAGAGTCGCCGATTTGAGGATCTGAAATATTTCCTGTCTACACACTTATGGTAAGTGACAAACAGAATGATAGGTAAGTAATTGTGTGCGAACTCAATAATGGTGATATGATTAAGACATAGTTGAGAGCGGGTGAGTAAACCTTTACCTTCTCGTTCTCCTCCTTGCTCACATCCAGTAATCGCATGGTCTTTTCCGTGAACAGCATGAGCAGATAGATGCGGTCACTAAAATAAATATTATTTAAGTTTTTTTAAATAAATTATTTTCATTA
This sequence comes from Micoletzkya japonica, assembly GCA_900490955.1. NCBI lineage: Eukaryota > Metazoa > Nematoda > Chromadorea > Rhabditida > Diplogasteridae > Micoletzkya > Micoletzkya japonica. The sequence goes on along the minus strand of LS853790.1, from coordinate 292,490 downwards.
CATTGTAAAGAATAACGTGGTCACTGAGAACACAGAAACATAAGAAGAAGTAACTCACGTGAACCACATAATGTCCTGGACCCTCTCCATCGTTCGAATCGACAGGATTCGTACGTGTCTTCGGGGAGTCGGCGGCTTGGGTTTGACGGGCTTGGGGTCTTCCTCTCGGTAGTAGCCTCCTCGGACCACTCGGGGAGGCTTCGGAATAGGTACTTCGAGATGGGGATAGCGAACACCTTGACGGGCACCGAATCGCGCTGTAATTAAAATATGTGGATTTAATTTCCGCTTTAGCTCGTCACTGATTCTTAGAATTAGTTTATTAATCTAAATTCTGCTACTTAATATGATCTCGGCGCTGGTGATAACTGTTGAATCGAATGAGAATGGGAAATCGAATATGAACAGCTAAAAGGGCCCCGCGTGAAAAAGATCAATCTCGCTTTCACGCTCGCCAGACAATTGAGCTTTTTCATGCGCTCTGTGTGTGTCCTTATACTTGTCGATAACACGAATAAAACGAACTCTCGTCATCCTCGTTGTATCTTCCATACAGCTGTCGGTCCTTCTCATTCGCCTTTGTGATCTGATAAGAGTACGGTGAGTTCTTAGTGAGCCAGAAAAGTCAATTCCTGAGAACAACTGATATGGTACGGCTTTCGTACCTTTCCACACTCCTCTTCTATCCGACCTCGATCTATGACTCGAACGACGTAGTTACTGCGGTGAAAGCTGAAAAAAGCATGATGTCTTTGATTTACGAGCATAAGCTAAAGAATGTGAAGATGACATGGTAAAGCTTACTCGTAGAAGCATAAGGCGATGATTCGGGTGGTGGACGGGTGTTGCTCAACCTTCGTTACAGGCATGTACGGCTCTCCAGGTGCGAGGATGTACTCGAAACTGTGGCGAGCGCGACTGAAAGGGTTATGGGCAGGTACATAATGGCTTTATCGATTACTACAAGTTGGACGGAAGAGAATTTTGAATTTATAGACGTGCGCTAGGCATGCAACAGCACAATGATGATGCACAGGTCTATCGGAAAGCTCTGAAGTGAATAGCAATGACGTGATCAATGTGCACGTCGTCTTACCCATGCGGTCTCGAGTGGTCGACGTTCACCCTGCACAGCGATACATTGCCGTCCGCGAAGCCGAGGGCCATCGTGTGTCGGGTGGGAGAGAAGTGCATTACCGTCAGTTGCTCCTGAAACACGCTTGAACACGTTTGAGCCACTTTGTCATCTCATTATGACTGGGCAATAATCGGTCCCGTTCGACATGTCATATCTCTCACGTTGGCTCGGTCCTCGTTGAATCGTATGGTCGAGATGCGGGTGAAGTAGTTCCCGTCCCACACGCGATACGTGGTGAGTACGCGCGAGTCGAAGATGTGCACGATGCCTCCCTCGATGCAGTGAATGTTTGGCGTGAGTAGGTTGACCCTGTTATATCACTGTTTTGCATGCGAAATTCGTATTACGAATCCCTGCGTCTCTTTAGTCACGGCAATGTTCTGGTTACAATGACGCTTCTATGGCCCTACGGTTTTGACTCAATAACAAGCAGGAATTATGCTCATTCGGTCACTCCTTCTCTTTTACCCTTATAACGACCCTCCGAAATGCGTAATTTACGTAATTACCTGGAAATAGGGGGGAATATGTAAGATTTCATAGCATCTCGTCTTAATTAGCACGAAATGAAAAATTTTAACATTTAAATTCGTATTTGCGCGCTAAATTGGAGGTTGGAGGACGGGAGGAGCGTTACTAACGGCGTTCTCGGCCCGAGCAGATCGATGTAGTCCGGGGGCATCGTCGGCTCGACGTCGATGATGTCATTGCTGAAGAAGGTCGTGTGCGTGTTCACCTTCTTTCCCTTCTCCAGAAGATCCTCTTCCTTCGGAACCTGCAACGTCGCTTTTTACGCGCTTATGCCTTATCAGAGTAGAGATAGCGAGACGAGAGGGCACTAGGGACGGGCGACACTATAACATAGTCAATAGCAACACCTTTGAATGCGCAGAACATGCAGAGAGCTAGCTTTTACGGCACTAATACTGCACTCGTGGTATAGTTGGTTTTCGCGTCCAAGAACGTCCAAAACAGAGGATATTACATATTGAAAAAAAGGAAAAGTAATGAACCTCGTTCATATTTCCGTCGTCCTCCTCATCCACTTCTTGCTCGTCTTCGATATCGATGTCGTGAGCCCGCGTCAGCTGAAAATTTATTATATATTGGACATGAAGGTAAATTGTCGTTCGTTACTCGATCCAACATGAGTTGCACAATTGTCACCTGTCTCGTTCACTCCGCTTTGCCCCAATAATAGTCTTGATAAACGGTGAACAGACTTACTTCGCGCCACTTGAGTGCCGGATCCATCGGTTCGGGACCCTCTCCGTCCAGGTGGAGTTCCGGCCCGAGCAGTTCCACCTCGATCAGGGGACACGGATTCTCGAAGAAGTCTGAAGTTGCAGCTCATCACCGTGACAATTTTACCTGTGCTCTTAACAGTTCGTATACAATAGACTCCTATACTATTCCATCAACATCAGTATTATTACTGTATTTCTGTCTTCGACATGTATATAATACGAAAGCTCACCATCGTGCAGGTTGTTGGTCTGTTCGCGCTCGATGATCTTCTCAAAGTCGTACTTGTGATCGTGCACGTACATCGGCCCCTTCTCGACGATCCTCAACCAGGCCGGCTTCAGTCGTCGATCTTCCGCGTAGCGAATGTCCGACTTGGCCGGCTTCCTCCGCCTCATTTCCCTCTGTATTTCCTTGATCTCCCTGGCCTCCTTCTCGTGCAGTTGCCGTAGCCTCTCCCTGCCCTCCTCATGCCGCATCCGCTCCAGCTCCTGCAACACACTCGATTACACGACGCACACACTTGTAAGCCTATACGACTATCATTGGAGCATTTGCTTTGCCAATAATAAATGCTAGATCGTATTAAAAGCTAAAAGACTCGTAGCCGCCTTCGCAAGAGTCGCGTCAACAACTAAATAGCGATAGGATTGGCGACGTAGTTGATTGACACCTCTCGGCCCTTATCTGGCCGAGTCGACACTCGCAGAGACTACTCTACTCGTATCTCTCTCGCCCTTAGTGTATACCTTACTACTCATGCTGCCCGTGCGGCTCACCATCCTTGTGCAGGGACTGCCTCGATTAGAGCGCTTATCAGGGAAGGATAAAGAGGCGAGGGGAGACGGAGGGAGGGGGGCCTTATCGAAGTGTGGTGAGTAGAGTGAGCCACTTTCCATTCGTTCCGCTCTCCCCCCCCCCTTCCCTTCCCCTTTTTTTGCGCGTTTCTCTCTCTCTCGTTCACTACGGGCACGGTGTGGCCGACTCTCTCTTCCTTTGTATTCCTCCTGGTCTTCTGCTTCCGCCCTCATCACCCCTTCCTCGCCCTTCCACCATGTGTCGAAGGCATCAGTTTACTTTCTAGCTAATGGAGTGTCTACACACTAACCTTGCTGGTGAAGGTGCGCGGCAACTTCTTCGGTTTGCTCGTGCCGAACATTGCGAATGACGCGTTTCCCTTCCAAGTTGTCGCCTCACATTTAAACGCCTGCAACGACGAAGAGCTTAAGTGCAATAACTGGTGCAAATATGAAAAGACTGCGAGTAAAGTTCGCGTAGGTCCGTGGGACGCTACGGCTCGACTGTTAATGCGCATTCAAATGCTGAGTCGGGGTCGGCAGTAGGACCGGGTGTAATCAGGGACATCGTGCTAAGAGACACTCTCACGAGACTGACCCCGACCTCACGCGCACCCGAGCCGTCTGCACACTCTCCACCCCGCTCCCGCTCTCTCGTCTCCCGGCAAAGCCGGCTGGCCTAGGCCGCGCGCTCTGCCCCGGGTATATAGACGAGGCGCGCCCGTAAGCACCCGTTCATTCCAAATGAACATATACTAAAATTGGAACAATACAGAGAAGATTAGCATGGCCCCTGCGCAAGGATGACACGCAAATTCGTGAAGCGTTCCAAATTTTTTGTCTTTTTTGGTTTGTATGCAACGTCTAACTTGCTTGCATGGTATATTTTAGTATTGATAAACGTTTCGCGAGTGTAGTGAACATGGAGACGTTATTGTAGCGCACGTAGCGCTCCTAACTCAAAGCCTGAAATAGGCATTTCTAGATAGAATACTTAGATATTTTAACGCGTGCGGTAGATATTAAGATAAGAAATACATTGCTTTGTGCTGAGAAGAAGGCGAAGGCTTCAGCGGGCTGCAGGTGTACTTCATAATTCCATCAGAATAACGATACAGGCAACAACTGACAATGAGCAAATAACTAACGAATATGTTCATTGCATAAGGCACGACATTTTCATGCAGTAAAAACTTTTCAATTTCGGTAGTTCAACTGTCCAACACCGCGAACAGTGCACACTTATTCACGTGGGGGAAAACGAACGCTTCGATTGTGACCGAGTGTTTGAACGCATAGCTTTCCTTTCACTTTCATTAAACTCCACCAGCGTTAAGAAAATAAAATAAAATATTTATCATACGATACGAGGACAACTATTTGCGAATATGACATTGAAGTTCTGGGACGCCCACGACTGCGGTTATCGAAAATAAGAGCTGCTTCGAGTCTGAAAGCCATTCAGGACACAGTCTTTTGGGTCACAATTGCAAGACAAAGTTATTGGAGAGAAGGTACGAGTTGCTATAGAAAACTACCATTAATACGATAAATTAACACAATTCGCAGGATTGCATAATGAGTATGAGTGGGCTGGTTTCATCACAATAGATGAACGTTCTAGGGATTGCAAGAAGAGCTTGGGATGCGAGGGGAGAAATGAGAGATAACTGAGGGGAGGGGGAGTGTCTGCTCTAACGGCGAGTCGACCGGGTAGAGGTGCTGTAAGCAGGTGGGTATGGGTGAGGGAAGGGACGGGATAGTACCTTACTTCTTGCTGATCCGTCCCTCGAGATAGTACGTCATGCACTCGCCCTTGCCCTGCCATTCCATATCATCGTCGCCCTAATTTCGTCTTGGTCCCCCGGCTTCCCGGAGTTTTTTTAAGCAAGCAAAATACGCTCAGATCATTAAGGGTCGAACCTTGACGTCGATCTTTCCGCGTTCGATGCACGAGAATTGAGGGAAGAAACAGTGGAGGAGGTTGTAGGACTGTTCACTGATCTGAAAATGTGGAAAAATATTTTTAAAAAATCAAGAAACAGGCTTACCTGTATCTTGTTCGCCACACCCGTGCTCTCCATTCTTGAGGCCATGTTGACCGTGTCGCCGAAGAGGCAGTATCTCAATGTTTATTAAAATCTTGTTCAAATATTTTTGCCAAACTATATATCTTAATATTATTATTATTATAATACCTCGGAGCCGCGAGTCCTACAACGCCCGCGGCGACACTTCCACTGTGGAATCCGATGCGAACCATCATGATCTCCTCCGGGCGGTGGGCCAGTTTGAAGTTGCACACGAACTATATCGCGCTTCGTTATTGTCTCATTCTTATTTGTAGATGCTTTTGTCCGTCTAAGATTGGCAAATGTGCATACCGTTCTCATCTTCAGGGCGATGTCCGCAATGTGTTGCACGTGGTTGTTGCCGTTCTCGGTGGGAACTCCCGACACGATCATGTACGCGTCGCCGATCGTCTCCACCTATACACGTTCATTCATCAGCCTTTATTGTTCATGTTAGATGACGAAATATGGTAAAATAAATTGCGTAAATGTGCCTTGTAAGCGTCGTGCTTGGCGATAATGGCGTCGAAACCACTGAACATATCGTTCAGGAATGTGACGATCTGCAAAGCATTACTTCATATCAGATCGAGTCACCACATGGTTTTCAATATTCCAACCTGAAGAGGCGTCGAGGTGGAGGAGATTCTCGTGAATCCCCTAATATCCGAAAAGAGTACGGTCGCGCAAGCGAACAGTTGCGGAAGAACAGGTTTGCCCACTTTGAGGTCCTCTGCTATGGTTCTGCAAAAAGCATAATGTATGTTTCTTGAACATGATAAATAGCATCACAGCATCATTGCCATGGCCGTTTTCTCCTGAATGTCTTGTACCTTGGCAGCATGTTGTTCAGCAGTCTATCCGCCTGTTTCTGCGCCTCTTCCAACATAGCAGTTCGATCTCGCACGAGCGTCTCGAGGTTCGTCGTGTACTCCTCCATCATCTTCATCATCTGGTCCACGAGTGATCCCTTGCCCCTGTGCATTATCAGTATTGCATTTCATCAACATCTTCATATTCCTGCTAAAACAAGCGTTTTCGGCGCATGCGCTCTGATTAGGTCACGAATGGGGATCAGCACACCATAAGCCGAGTATAATCGAATGACTGATCCGCTAATGCGATAAGACATCTCGCCTGACGAAATGGCGCTCTTCGCTTACGCAATGTCTCTTATAGATGGGGCATACTTGGATCGCAGATTGGCGTTGACCATTGTGCGGACCTTCTTGATGTTGGGCCGCATCTCCGGAATCTCCAGCCAACAGGCTTCCAGGCACGAAAGGAGCTGCAACACATCGTCATAGAGAGAGCGCAGTCATGGGCTGAGCTATGCATCCCTTTCGTCTCGGCGTGCCTTCCGCAGGTTTTCCGCGCGTAATTAGCTTTTCCCCACTATCATTTGAGCCTCGCGCTATTGAGCAGCACACCCACCATTGAGCGTAGTATAGCAGCCACTCCTATTTCGTAATACCTGCAGATTGTACGACTCTTCGGTCGTCTGATTCGAGGGGAAGGTCGGCCGGATGAGCTGATCGTCGTCGTTGGCCATCGACAGCATCTCCATGAGCTCTCAACGCTCATACCGTAGCTTGAGGCCACTACTATCTTCTCTGTATACCTTACCGAGAATGCATCAATGAAATGCCGGCTAGTTCGGCACAGTTCGGTAACTGTATTTTGGGTCAGTTTTCGAGCAGTACGATACGATTGTCGGCAGAGGCTCGACTGCTTCGCCCATCACTTACTTGCCGCACTCTTGCCCCTCTCGTGGAAGGGCGTCACTCGGTAGAGGATCTGGTAGATGACCATTCCGAGCGAGTAGATATCCGCCGCCTGTGATCCAGGAGGAAGCACGCCGCGGGTCACGATCTCACGGATGATCTCGGGCGCTTGCTGCACGTATTCTGAAGCATCGCTATCCTCTCATCCTTTCTATGCAAAAGCCCGACATGAAGCCATGCTGCATTCCTACTCCCATCCTCCCCTCCACCCACTTCTGTCCATATACCGATCCTTCTCATTCTCCTCCTGTCCTCCGTCCTGCGTATACGCCTTCACCTCGCGCTGAAAAGGTCCTTCGACGCTACCTTCAGCAGTCCTCCCAACCCCCCTTTCTCAGCCCGCTTTCCATCACTCGTCCCTCTCGCTGCCTGCCCTCTCTCCCTCCTAAGTTGCCTCTCCCCCTACCCCTTCTCTCTCTCCGTCTCTACTTACGCTATCCCCTTCATCCCCATCCTTCTTGTCCTTCTCATCGTTCCCCCTCTTTCGCTTAGGCTTGAGCATGATCTCTTTGAGAAAGGGCTGCGTCTTCCCGTTGTGCTGAGTGTATGCGACCTGGTGCAGCTTCTCCGAGATGATCTGTTCCGTCCGGAAGTTCGAGAGCTTAACGGTCCAGTTCGAGTCGACCAGACAGTTCTGGAGGCAGAGCAGGCCGTGGAATAGAATCGGAGTCGAGTGCAGGAACGTCAGACCCTGTAAAGGTTGTTGGTCTGACGTCCTATAGCTTAGAACTGTCTATATCTGAACATGCTTATAAGGGCCCCCCTGAGGACATTGCCAGCCCTCAAGAGCACATTTTGAACATTCATACACTTTTTATCTTTAACAGAATCCAAATGTCTTCGTTCTTTCAAAAAGCGATGCCTACGAATCAGATCGCTTTCGCGCTATAGTATTCGCAAACTGACATGCGTATTCGCGCGGTCCCTGAAGAGCAATGTAACTTTGCATACAACCGTTCTTATCAATTAAACAGCGAGGAATGGCGAAAAAAAGATGCAAATGTAGGATTGTAGGTTTTCCACAGCGCTCTCTCAGATGAAAGAAAGAAACCATGGGGTTAGAAAGTCCTCTGACAAGGAGATGCCGCGAACAATCCGTAAATTTATGAACCTTAACAGCTTTTAGGGGACCACTAAGTAAAGTCAAAATCCGTTTTCAGAATATGCTACTAAACCTTCTACCGAGCGAAAATCGCTACCCAAGTTGTGCAATATTTTCTTAGAAATCGCACCCTTTTTCACTAAAAAGTGCTCAAATGCCCAAGTTTTTCATAAAATGAAGATAATATTGTTCTGTAATCTCAATAAACGAAAAACAACATTCATACGATCACCTGGTTACTTTACTTCGTAACAAGGTCAAACTTTCAGCTACAAGTTCACAACTTGGATAGCGATTTTCTTTCGATAAAGGGTTTAGTAGCAGATTCTGTAAACGGATTTGATTTTAAGGAATGATCCCTTAAAAGCTGTTAACGTCGTTTCTCATAAATTTATGGAGTGTTCGCGGCATCTCCTTGTGAGGGGCCCTTTAAGAATTAAGTATCTACAACAAACCTTAACAATGTCCTTAGCAAAGGAGACCTGGAAGTTGTGTCCCAGCTTCATCTCGTCATTGAACAGAATGTCCTAAAAGCCGTCGTCTCATCATAACTCTCGTCGGGTCCTTATATGCTGATCTGTGTGCTGTGGATTGGAAAGGGTCTACTCACTTCCAAACTGCCACGACTGCACAGGATCCACATGACGATGAACTCGTTCTGCTGGTTGAAAGAGATCCCGTAGAACTTGTTCAGGTTCTCGTTCTCCGTGTTTTTCAGCTGCAAACAAGCAATCGGTCCTGGTCACTGGCCCGTGCTACACTCCATTTCATCATACGCATTAGTAGTACTTACTGCAACTACTACAATTACTATGATGAAATGCAGTGTAGCACTGGCCAGTGACGGCTTGATTGCATCATAGTAAGTAGTAATTGAATGAATGAGTTCTCGTCTCCCTGGCCACCTCCTTCAACAGCTTCAGTTCGTATTTCGGGAACGAGATGTTGCGGGTCTGCGTGAAGCGCTTGATGGCAAGCGCCACTCCGTTGCACACGGCCTTAACTTGCTCGGCTTTTTGATATTCTTTTAAAAGTTAAAACCTTTAGCCTCCTCATACTGGTACGGTGATGCATGCATGCGACACGCACAGGTTAGGAAAACGTTTATCCGGGGAGGTTACGGTACAGTCGTGGAGCTTATCTATTATTGACGGAAAAGCTCCGTCAGTAAGCTCATTCCTTATTTGTCGGGACTCTCTTCAGACGGCTTATCTCGTCGGAAAAGGAATGAGATAACTGACGGAACACTTTCCTCAACCAAAGGTGCTTAGAGGAGAGAGGAGAAGAAGCGGTGGGGGAAGGGGGGGAGTCTAGTGCACGAAACGACGGCGGACCTGCTTCGCCGAGATGAGCTCCTTGCCCTTGCTCGAGGAGCCCTGACTGCCCGTCAGCGAGTTGCTGCTCACCGACTTGGAGGCCAGCGAGTTCTCCGACTTCTGCAACCCTCCCATTCCTCGTTCGGACCCCGATGAGAGCGGTGGTCGCTTACGCCCTTCGATCCGTCGACCAACTTGACTGTGTCCCGCGGAATGCGCCAGGTCATGTCGTAGAGCTTGCGCTCCTTCCTGAATCGCAGTTTGATCAATTATCTCGTCCATTTTGCGAAAACATTAAGCTCGTGACGAAAAAAAAGTACTCGTACGGTACTTAAATTACTGATCAGCCATCGATCTTATGCATGCTCCCCGGAGGAGCGACAGACGTTTCATCTGTTTGCTGTCCGTGTGCATTGCTTATCTCTAGTGTCCGTCTTTCTAAGCCCGTCTGTCTTCCGTACTGCTTGACGTAGATGAAGTAGCAGCACGGGCCGAGGGTGATGAAGGCGCCGATGAGCGCGGCGGCGACGAAGTACCCGGTATAGTCACAGTTGGCCCCCGTGAAGCCGCAGTCCGGCTCGTCCGGGGGCAGCATGCCTGAATGGCCTACGAAAGAACCCAGAGCAAAGGGAACGAGAGGGCAACTGCGTGCGAGGAGAGCCTAGCGTACATGGGCGTGGTTGTCCGATCGGACGTTAGGATGCGTGCCTGCACCAGAGAATGAATCCTGGTGTACAACGTTTGTTAGGATGGCTGCCTTAGCTATTCTTGTGGGAGATGGGTGGTAGGTAGCGATGAAATAGTCTTGGAAGAGCAAAGCTGAGGTGTATTAGGATTTTCGAGGAGCCTTCGCTACCACATCTAACACAAAAGCCGCGACTGTTCTACTCACCATCTCTCGAGTGCCAGTAGAACTGCTTCATCTCGTGCGCCAAGTGCTCCGAGCAGAGTTCAGGCGTACGAAGACACTGCTCACGGTCTCCCAGCTTGGCCTGAGATCATTGTCTCGTAGGATGCGTTTTGATGAGATAGCGTGGTACTTCCACTTATTGAGTTTTCCCTGTATATTGCACGAACCTCCAGTTCCACAATGATATCGAGTGTTCCGTTGACGGCATAGTAGACAGCGTAGCTCGGCACGCGAATCGCCTTGTTGTTCATCAGCACCTGCCCCGTCTTTCCTGAACCCATTCGTCTTTCGCGTTCTAGGGGAGAGCGGTTGACCTATGAACTGGCGGTTAGTCATCTTGTGCCAGACGTGCGTTCCATTCTTGTGTACATCGAAGTCACCGGTCTGCAATTTGATCATTTCGTTATCATGTAGCATCTCTTAGACGTAAGCCTCTCCCCGCTCTTGGTATCTCTTATGAGTAAGATGAGTCGAATCGGCTGAAGACTAATCACGATGAAGCCACTCAGAGTGCTTCCGGTGGAGGAATTACCGAGGAAAGCGGACAGCGAGAGAGATGGAGAGCGACTGATCAGTTTCTTCTGCTATATCTTCACAGCTAGCTTCTATCTGCTATTCTACTTGTTTAGAAAGGTAAGACATATCACAAGTAACATCAATAGCTGAAAATCCCTCCGATTATTACCTCTTCATAAGCATCTCTCAGCGCCAGAGCGTACAGGAAGAGCGAGTCGTACAGCGACATGTAGTTGAGCGTTGCGAACTGAAAAACGTCAAACGGAGAGGAGGGAACAGCTGTACTCTTCACGCTACAGACACGAGACTGTCACCCGTCGCCCGACCGCTCCTCATCATTCCGCGTTTGGCTCTCTCATGGGGAGCGGTCGGTCTCGGTTCGGGGCCAACCCTCACATGGGTGCTGACGATGCCCGTCTTCTGCGAGAACTTCTCGAGGAACTCGTCGAAGAACTTCTTGTCGTAGCCGTGGGCGGTGATGATGATGGCGTGCTCGAAGGCAGCTTTGACCTCTTGCTTGTCGACGTTCGTCGCCTCCCACGGGTAGTGGTCGTTGATCTGAGCTTTTCGTCGTATTCACTTCTCCGCTTCGCTATTACTGTTCTCGGCTAGCAATACATGGGTAGCTATAGGAGGAACTCTTGATAGGTAGGAGAGGTCGGGAGACTTGGAATGACTCCAGATATGCGATTCAATTTGATCGCACGATATTGCGAACTGCGCATTAGCTCTCACCCACTTTATCGATCCTCCCTAATGCGCATCAGCGTCCATTCCCGCAAACAGCCTCTGTTTTGCAATGCCTTCATGCCTCTCGCTACCGTAATCCACGGTCCGATTCTCTCTCGTTCTCTCGATTTCTCGCTCCCTCCACTTCGTAATCCCCCCGCCCTTCCCTCTACTCCACTGCCTCTCGCTAACACACTCTCCCCTCCCTCTCACGATCTCTCACCGGATGTCGGTGGCTAATGCATTTGGAGAGGTACGAGGATACTCATACTGAGAGAGAAGAGACTCCGACTCATGGGCTCGATGGGTCCATATGTATGAGTCAGACACGGACAAATATATCACCTATCCAACTCGCATGCCGGCACTACATATCACTGAGCTAGCCTCTCGGAAGATAGTCGTCCAAGGCACCGCTGCTAGTGCCAAAACCATTCCTTTTCTAGCAGTTTCTTACCACCTCAGATATGATTATATGCATAAGGAGAAATGAATATTGTCCTAGCTGCTCTGCTTCAAACTATAAGATCATATTTTTATATTTGACTATGCAAACTATTCGAAATGCTGAAATCGTGCTGCTACTCACATGAGCCAGCCATGGCAGAATGAACACGTATTCGGGTCCCTTCATGTTCTTCCGTTTCATGGCCAACATGAACTGCGTGGCCGCGTGCAAGTCCATTCCGAGTTCGACCACGATCACTGCAAGCGGGGCGAACGTGCCGAATCAGCATCATTTAAAGTTTTTCTCCGAAATATTTTAATAGAATTAAAACGGGAAATACGTTTTAATTCTTTCCAGGCTTGATGATTAGTACATAATATCAAATATGTATATAAAATAAGTCTTCTTTGCAATATATCTTCGGTCTTAAAACGAGGCTTCGATTAGCATCGCTATTGTCAAACCCCTAGCATTCGCTGCTAGCTGCTTCGTGATTCCGCTGCTGATGATTTCCTCCGCTGAGAGGTAGGGATCGATCTCGGCTAGGTGCGTTACCTGCTACAGCTTATTGAATGAGTTCCAGGAGGTGGCTAATTTGAGGAAGAGCGGAAGGACTCCGACTATGGGGAGACCGGCGTATCTAAGGGATGATCAGAAGAATCCGACCTTGACGCCCTTATCCTTCACGAGGTTGTTGAGCGAGTGCAGCGACAGACGTTCGAAGTTGAGGGTGGGACGAACGAAGGCTACCTGTAGGCATGGAGCTGTAGACGCATGTCATGGAAAGACTATGTGGGACAAGTAAATGCAATCGGGAGCTATAGTAGATAAAAACGAAAGATATAATCGTTCCGTTTGTCGCGCCAATTCTGGCATGTATTTGTAGAAACTTTAGAAGGCACTAATCGCAAAAAGCTCTTCTTGTTCTTGATATCTTGTCTATGAATAAAATGGTCTGGGGAAAAAATTCGCTAAACATCGCAGCGGCGAAACCGTAAACTAGACGCTCCGATTTTCTAGACTGTGAGAGTGGGAAACAAAATTTACAGGAAGGGCTAGCTAAATTCGGGTCGAAATTCGCGCCGAACTGATAGCTGGTTTTTTTCGCTTTTGAATTTTAATTCAGTTCCGCTGTATTGTAAGAAATTGATTCTACCGTTCAGTAGAGTTTCATATAAAATAGAATAATTCTACAAACATTGTAGGAATCTCGTAGTTACGCATTTCAAAAGACTGTTTGATCTATGCTTTATAATTAACGTGAAGCAAAAAGCTCACGTTAATTACTCATATATCTTTGATAGTTGACTAGAGTAAATAGGTTGGAAGCAAGAGAAAATTCGCGCCGCGAGGTTCATTCAAAATGAACGAGAACAAAGACATTCATCTAAGACAACGAGAAGATGAGATGCGTGGGTTCGTGTTGTGATACGATCTCTAGCTAATTAAAACCATGCCAATTCGTACCTGTTTCCAGTTGTTCAGTTGCAGGAAGGCATAGGTTGCCCGAGCCATTTCCGTAGCCGACGTCAGTGCGACCGATCCAAGAGTGGGAAACTGCGAGCGATCCGACAGGATGTCGTCTCCCGACATGTGGGCAATGATCGGCACATTCCAACGGGGCGCCAGGCGACCAATCACGAGCATTTCTCAACGATTAATGAGCAAAACAGAGACGAAGTCCCATACCATTGTTGCATCCGGGTCCGAAGTAGATGGTCGCGTTCTTCATGTAGTGCAGGTACGCTGCGTTCTCGACTCCAGAGAACTTGTTGCAACTTTCACGGGTAGCGACTCTGAACGTGGAGGTGATCGGTGGCAAAACACCTTTTTAAATTCGGATCGCAAAAAGATCGCATACTATCCACTACTCCATTCACACACCCTCACAAAGCTCTCTAGCACAGTTTTTGAAGCAAGTCTCTATCGGGGGGAGGGAGGGTCATAAAGACTCACTCGAAGGTAAAGTTGACCGGCAGGATCTTCCTCTCTCGCAGGTCCTGGGCGCACATTCGCAGGATGTCCGGTTCGTGCGCGATGTTCGGGTTGTTCGGCTGCAGGTGCCCTATCATGATGTAGCCCTTCGCATCCGGGTTCACGCCCTTGTTGTTGCGACGGAACTCCTGCTGCAAGGAAGCCACCTCTCTTGGTAGGTATGTGAACAGGAATGAGGAGGCCTACCTGGAAGGCTTCGGTCAGCACGAGCCCGAGAAAGAGCAGAAGTAGGGAGCGGGGACGACGACGCATGTCGGGGATGGAATGAAGGAGGGGAATGGAATGGGAAGGGGGACGGAGTGCCTTCCGATCCTCCTCTCAGTTCTCAACCACTCCGGCATCGCGCATTAACACATTACGCCGCATCGGAAGTCCGTCTAAGTGGTCGGATGGAGGGTGACTGTAGTCGAGGGGATGAAGGAGAGGAGAGATGGAGTGTCTGGAGGAGACAAGACAGCGGAGAGAGAGTGAGTAAGAGCTAGGAAAGGCTTTACGAGAGGAGGTGTATCACATTTATAGAGTGATAGTCAACGCCTAATTTACAGTAACGCTGTTTATGGCACATGTAGCGCGAGCATACGTAGTGAATGTTTGATTTACGAAGAGAGTCACTGGATTTGTAGTTTCTGAATTGTCAATTTTTCGTTTCATTGTTTCTGACTCTTACGAAATGCTCTTTCCGTTCGCCTTTAGTGAAAGTGAGGCAACTCTCGCAAACCCTGGGAACATCTCTTCATTGGCGTGAGAACATAAAATAAATGTTCGCCAAGACTGTAGAGAATTTCGCACGACAATTAGTTGGCCCAAATAGAGGTTGAGCGTTTTACACATACTCTCTGTTACCTTTCCCACTAGTCGGTTTGATCAAATTCCTGAAGTTTTCAGTTTCACTTTTGCTAAAATATACTTGTCTATAGCATCGAAGTTTCCTTTTCACCATGATGAAGTATTTCAGATATGAGATTTTGGTTGATGATCCACTGTCTGTTCTTCACAGCAATAGCTGAAATTAGTTGCAAAAGACGCATGAGATTCGAGGCCGATATGACGGAATACGGCCACCCTATGGGATTGACTGCCGAGCTCGCTCGACCCATGTATGCATTTTAAGTAAATAAATTGACAAGAACATGAATATTGCCTTCGAATATCTTCGAATACTAATACTGTAACCGAGCACCATGTGCTATTGAAACTCTTTGGAAATATTTTCGTGGACTGTACAAATTAAAGCTGCACTGACAAGTGAAGTACTTTTGGTTACCCCAGAGTTCCGCCATGAGTAATATACCATTTGAAAGCTAATTTCATGGTGATTAAGAATATCTAATTCGTTTTTGCGGAACGACACGTTTTGAGGCTCTTTTCCGGGGTGAAACAGGCAATAACTGATTTTTCGTTGTGTATTTCATTGCTATTGGACCCGGTAAAGCATCCGCTAGTAAGAGGAAAATGTGATTTTCATGGCAAGCTTCAGTTTCGCTTGTCTTAAAGATTGAACACACGATCTTCAGGAATAATTCTTCGTACTCACTACAATGTAATATTTTACGTATTTTCCTCTTTGCAAATTCCTTGATTGCCAATGCTGGAAATGAAAAAAAAGTTATTTATGGGTTAAAAATAACCAACAAAAGTATTATACAGCGGTGATGAGCCTTTTTCTGGGTATATAACCAGGTACTCTAACCTACATATTTCACTTACTTCGTATATCATCTTGCAATTGACCCACAAAACTTGTCGTTCCGCAAAACGGCAACGCTATTTCGAATCAGCATGATGTATGCTTTCGAATGGTATATTACACACACCTTAGCTCCGGGGTAACCAAAAGTACTTTGCTTGTGAAAGATAAAAATAGCGATAGCATTCCGTAGTACTCTCAGAATCGGGTTGTTGATTTCACGATGTGATAGTTGAACTCTACGGGAGGGAGTCCGCATGCCTTCCTTTAAAAGAGTATATGTATGTCGTCCGGGGCTCTGATCCGATAAGGAAATGCGTCATAAGCGCACCTTGGTTTCTGCGTAGCCTGCGGTCTCCCATCTCTCTCGACTCTTCCGATCTGATTCCGACTCAAGCACTTCTCATGGGATAGCGCTGTTTGTCAATATTACTAAAGCTTTCTACATGTTAAACGATATTATAGTCCCTGCAAGTTCATCAACGCAACCTCCAACGCTACCGATCCCGCTGCAGTTCTCAAACTCAAGCTTCACTACGAATCGGAAACAGAGGTGCTTGTCATATGCGACTTTACCTATGTGGAATCGTACAAGGTATACATGGTAAGCATCATTTTCTTATTATAGATAAAGCCTACGTCCGAAAAGATTTGTATGAATCATATTCTTCAGTTTGTCAACCCAACCAAGAACAACTCCTCTCCGATCTTTCTTGGAAAGTGCAAACTCTCTGTGGTCTACGGGATACTCGTTGTACTTCACGTTGGTTTATTTTTGTGTAATAGTCATTAATATAAGCTTCCATATATCAAAAGTGGACTGGGACTAAATTCTCACAGAAGCAGTTTGCGGTGGAAGAGTATTCCTGGCTGTATACTGAGAGTCGCGGGGAGGTTCCACTAGACAAGCGAACTAGGTCACTACCAGAAGTGAACGTTGGAGACCACGTTGTCATTGCTGGTACGTTCTATGCATGGCCCAGACAGTGCTTAGCATACCTACATAACCACGAATTTCGGAGCTAATGCAACTTATAGTTGTGCCTTCGATTCAGGCATGCATCCGTTAGAGAAAGAAGGCTACTCTTCGGACAGCGGAATAGACGAATCCGCCAACGCGGAAGAGGCTAAGTTTAGCACCTTTCACTCAGCGACCATCAGAAAGAGAATGCGTTCGCAAGACCTCGTTGTCATTCACAGTGTGAAGTGCCCGATGGGATCGCGATTCGATGTGAGCTGTTCCATTTGTCTAAGTAGTTTCGACATCGATATTTCAGTTCCGCATCGCACCCACTCCTATCTTATTCCGTGCGAAGATCACGGCGGCGATGATCATTAAGTAAGTATGATTGATAATTTTATTTAAGAAACTGTTTCAGAGGAATTGTTGAGAACATGGAAGTGATCGCTATTATCGTGCCTTTCTTGATAGTCGCGGCAGCCGTCGGACCCTATTTCGTTCGCGTTATGATCAAGCTTAACGAACACTACACGAAAAAATCACGATTCTACTGATAGACATCCATTTTACTACATATCTCTCCAACTCTTAATATATAAACATGTTGCAATCTAAAAGTCTTTATCTTATCCACACGCGGACCATTGTGAGAATGAGAAAAATGAAGTCGAATACTGTAATAATCGAAGCGCCGATGACAATACCCGCTACAACACCGAGATTTCCCAGAAGTTTTGTGAACTTAAAGAATAATTTTGAAGTTTCAAAGGCTAATTGTGATTTTACCGTTTGAGCAGGGATCTCCTCAAAGGTTTGCACCATAAGAGTGCTGAAGTATACTTTATTATTATTTATCGACATGGTTGTGCATGAAACGGGACAGGAAAGGGTGTGAGAGTGCTTCCAAGACGTGAGGTTGAGAAGTGAATGATCGATAGGTGGGGGGTGGGGAAGGGGGGATGCTCTATGTTGCTTGAATCCATCGACTGCGACTGACTGAGTGACTGCTGGGAGGGACAGCATGAGACCTTGAGGACTGTAGTCTGCACATCGTGAGAGGGAACGAGTGCACGAGAGTAGTCGAGGACCCGTGGAGAGAGCACAAGAGGGGAATGCAGGAGCTAATGGGGGACGAATCT
>LS853790.1:248177-269824 GCA_900490955.1 Micoletzkya japonica | reverse complement strand
TTGCAGCCATGGACCACTTGAGATGGAGCCGTGCTGCTTTGGAGTGGCACCCGCGAGGACCAAAGCGAAAGAAAGGCCGGCCAGTTGCAAGATGGAGGGACACCTTTGTCGAGGCGGTTGGTTACCGATTCCTGACGATGGCCGAGGACAAGGAGGAATGGACAAGACTTCGGAAGTTGGCGCTACAGGACCCGTGAAGTAATAAGACCCGCCCCACGCTTGTTGTCCTCGATAAAGCGACTAAACTGTAAAAACTGTAACCACTAAATTTAATCGGTCATTTTATCAACCGTGATCTACGTACAATTAGGTCTGGCAGGTTTCAGTTTTATTTATTTTGGCATCATGCCAACTTAAGAAAACTTTTCACGAAGTAATGAAATTAAAATGAGGTTGACATGTCTGCATGTAATAGTCGGCACTATTATGGACACTGTACAGGAACGTTGGGAAAGCCACTGTTCTCGGGCTTCAGAGCATCCTTCTAGTGGAATTCCTAGGCGAAACTTTCTGGGCAGTCCGAAGCTAAGTGTTTTTCGGACAAGTGTTGTAGGCTTTCTCTATAATTACATACATTTTCTCCACACTGAAACATAGAAAAGTGAACGGAAACATATAAATGTGAATGAAAATATAGAAATGTGAGTTGTATTGTCTATCTTGGCAGGCTCTTGGTACCAATTGAATTCTTGTTTCATTATCTACATAAAGTTACCATAATTTTAATAGGTCTCCGTACACGAACCTCATGCTTGACAGGAAAATAGAAGAGCTTTTTGCTTTCCTTGTCACTGCTCGTGTACTTGATACGCACAGGACATTGGCAATTTCCAGAAAAGCTCAGAATGCGGTCTGCAAAATGCCTCAAATTATACTAAATACAATGTTGTATTTATATTTTTTTAATATTTAAAAAATTGTATAGCCAAGCCCTGGCTGGGTAGATGTCTTTATATATCTGGAGGAGCTCTCCATCTCTGCCATCTCAGCCGAGAGGAGAGGGACTAACTCACTCTCAAACGGAATAGTTTGCCTCCCTCTCATCTCCATAGGAAGAGGAGAGGGAGATCGCAACCAATCATAACAGCAGCGTACTACTGAGATAGATCATAATAGAGATGGCTACCAAGCGTAGTACGTAAAGTGAGTACCTCCGGTGTGTGGATGCATGTGTTGAGCTGCCCGATTAGCTCTCTTATACCCCTCTTGCTTTCATCTGTACCATTCCTCACAGTGTTCTGAAAACAGTCAAAATGTTAAGCGAACGAGATACCATGACGGTCTCAGTTCAGCGTGACAATGGGTGGAACTTCGTAGTATGCTGGAAGTTCTTTCTTCTTCACATGAACGAGTTCAGGATGAGAGGTCTGTCAAACGAAGGCGAGTTTGTATTATCTAAAGACAAAAGCATCTTTGTTTGCGAGGTGCAGACAAAAGTGGTAGCGTTTTCCTTGGGGTCTGCTCTCTTTCTATTGCGAGAGAATCCTATTCTCTCGTCTATTCCATTTCTAATGGCGCCTGAAATTGGCAGTATTAATGAACAAGAATCGACCTTCCTTCGGGGGTTAGCTTTCGAAGGTGGGAGAAGGGAGGCCAACGTTTTACATTCCTCGCGAAAGGTTGCGAAACGGTTATAAAGATACGTTTCGGGGGAAAAGGATCTATGCAGAGTGGTATTTTCATAAAAAACACGGAGCTTTTTATTTCTTTCCTAGTTAGAGCATTTAGCTAGAACAGAGAGAGAACATTCCTCTCTTCTCTCTTCATTCCTCTCGGCTCTCTCTTCATTCTCGTCTTTCATCTCCGTCACCGCCATATTCCATCTAGAACCCAGGTAAAGAATCCCTCTTTTCACCGTGGCAAGTGAGGGCGTTATGTTGGCCATCAACTCTTTCTCTTCTTCGCTCTCCTTTCTGTTGCGGCTGCCCTCCACCCCACAGTGAAGATTTTCAAGTGAAGCTTTTCATCTCCACTCCCACCCCCGTGATATCCTTTATTTCAACCCCTCCTGCCGCACACCGCAAGGTGTAATGATAAAGATAAAAAGATAAAGATTTAGACACGTTTCTATGTTGCTCCCACGAGTCAACTGCTTAGCTCTGCTTCAATATAAGCAAATTTTATCCGCTGAGAGATAGTTATAGCAACCTCAATAAGAGCAGTAAACCGCAGAAAATCCAAGAAGAATAGACGATAAGGATAAAATTCGTTGCGCGCGTCTTCTTATCTGGTGAACTCTCCCAGAAGACGCTTGCACTGCGGACAGTAGTGTTCGACGTCCTAAAAATTGGACGAGATTATCCTCATTCAAGAATACCTATTCCCTTGTTAAAGTTTGTCTCTTTTCCTTCTCTAAAGATCAAGCATCCTATGCATCTCATCTCGTTTGCTATTCTTGTATCACAAATTATAATTGCTAGACCGCACGCTTCGGCGTAAATGAAATGAAATAAATAAATAAAGCCTACCTTAAATTCGTCAATGCAGAAGGGAAAGAGACAGCATCCCAGGAAGCAGCCAAAGAGCGCCGTCAGGCCACACGTCATGTACGTACACATTCCGGCCTTACTCCGGGTATTCGTCAGCTGAGATATATCGTTATATTGGCAATTATCCAACGACAAGGTTTTAGCTCATTGTCAGCTGTGGTAATTCCTACTGGATGAGAAAACAAGGGTACAGAGAGACGAAACATGAATCGACTGATGGTCTTTTTTTCTTCAATACGGGAAGGTTCAAAGGAAGTATGCAATTAAAAATAGGAGGCACAGCTCACGACATTAGTTCGACAGTTCGGACAGAAGACGGTGGATGGTCCAGCTCCTAGCTCACTAGTATCCCTCCTCGAATGTGCTCTGGTAGGCTGTATGTACACGGGAGGTGGTGGTGGCGGTGGTGCGTAGTAAGGAGTTGAACCTATACTAGCAGATGAAATCTTACAGGACACCTTCCATCCTTTCATGCTTTCTTCGTCATGTGAATCAACGGGAAACTTCATTTTCACCAAATTGCTCGTTTCATCAACCTGAATTGTATGGAGATGATAGCAGTTGATGAAATGACCGAATTGACAGTTTCCCGATTTAGCAAATAATTGGGGTTATAATCTACGTAAAATAACAGTATCCATTTTAGGTGAAATGGTCAACAAAAACCCATGTAAAGATGGATCATGCTTACTGTTTGTGGTGTATTGCGGACCCGCGTTATATTGCCGTTGCGTTGCCTGTAGTATAAGAGGTTTAACGCGTAAGGAACACATCTAACCATCATCTCCTGCTGAGGATAGGATGGAGGTGCCGAATCCAATATGAATCCTGCTGGAGGCGCTTAATATCTCGAGAATTAGGAAAAGGGTGAAGCCTAAAGAACCTGATGGGTACGACATCCTTTCTTTCAACTTCGTCTAGAAATGCGAGAAATGAAGGACGGCGGAGAAACGGAAATTTCTTTCTTTCACCCCCCCCCGAAATTTATGATTCACTGCCTTCGTCAAGAAAGTGAATCATTGCCCTTGTCTTTGCCTGGATTGAAGAATGTCTTACCTTTGCATATTATCCACATGGCCATGAGTGGGCTATTTTACAGGCAAATACAAGTTTTATTTTACTAAGTTGTCTTCTTTACATCTAAAGAAAGTCACATGCCTGAGGAACATCATAGCGTTATCCGTCTCCTAGTCATCTAATCGTTGTTTTGTAATGTTTCTTCCTTTTATGAGGACTTCTACTACTACTAATTACTGCAATTCTCATTTTCATATGCTGATCTATCAGAATCCTTACCAAAAATATTGCAATGATAAATCCAAGCTTCAACTTATCTGAGCGTATTCTCACCATTCGCACAACCAACCAGCTCACTCCATTCTCTCGCTTCCCGAGATCGCACGTACACACCACACGTCGTTTCCTGCAAGGCTTCCGTGGCGCAATCGGCAGCGCGTTCGGCTGTTAACCGAAAGGTCGGTGGTTCGAACCCACCCGGGAGCGTATCTTTTGCTCATTTTATCCGCTGTCCAGAAAGGCTAAATAGTGTTTTATAACAACCTTTTTTATCACAAATAAGCAAGTCCCGTGCACAGATAGTCATTTGCAAACCGTAGCATAAATAGGGTAACACAATGGGATGATATATGTCATAAATATTTTCACAATATAATCTCCACACGTACTGTAGTTCTTTGGAATGCTGATAGGGTAAACGGAATATAATAGATGGCATGTTACAAAGATCTATAATAATTATACAAGAGTTAGATTGTGTCTAAGCCTCAGCGAGAGACTCTTGCAATTGAATGTTCTCAATCTTGATCGATTCGAGGTCTGTCATCATCTCATCGAGAATGGAACGGTAAGCAGCCTGTCGGGCGATTTCGAGCTGCAATTTATTGTATTTGATATCTTCGGCTACCAACCTAAGCAATATGCTACATAGAATATTGCGCAATACAACGACAAAGCGGAAGAACGACCTTATCGAGAAGCTGTTCCTCCCTCATCTTGGCATGTCCCGTATTCTCGACAGTTCGGACGATGAGCTGGCACTGGTTGTGCATCTTACAGAAGTTCTTGTACACTCGCTCCTCCTTTATCGACCGGTCGTGAAGCTCGATCTTCTGCAATTCAATCGTCATGAAAAATTCTGCGTCTCTCCGATTCCCATACTCTCTCACCTCCACCTTCTCAGTTTGCAAACATGTGTTGCATGTATTGCTGTACTACAATCAAATTTCGTAATATTCATATTGCAGTGAAAAGGAAAAGGAAGGATAAAAAGCGCAAAACATACATTATAGAGCGTGTTCTCGAGCAGATCGAAGGTTCGCTGGATCGCCTGATCAGTCCACTTGATATCCTTCAGGAGAAGGTCCGTCTCCTTCCACACCTGGACATAGTATTGACGTACATATGTATCCTGCTTCCAATGTATTCGTTGCAACTCCCACAGCTTTAATATACTTACAAGATAATACGCGCATATTGGGGGTATATTTCTACGATTTTCGTATACCTTGCTCAACTCCTCCCTCTGCTTCTTGATGTTGTTCGTAATCTCGATGAGTCTCTTGACATACGCGTGTCGATTGATGATCTCACCCGAGCTCAGCCCTTCCACTCGCTTTCTCTGAAGCCACAATCATGAACATTTTTTTCCATCTGATAATGGAACAAATTATACTTGCATATTATTTTTTATTTAACTAACATTCATAGCAGATTCGATTCGGTACGGTTCATCCCACTAACCAGCTTCTTTTCCCTCTGCAGGTACAGTCTCTGCATGTGCTCCAGTCGCCCCAATTCCTCCCGTGCTCGGGCTAGCCGCGTAGCGGGCGAGATGGCCTTCGACTAAATCACCACACTTATCCTTAGCCTTGTGTAGTTAATCCTAAGGTCTTGCTAAGGACAGTTAAGGTCACCTTAATGGCGAGTGTCTCCTTGAGAGTCTCCAACTCGTCCTCCTTCTCCACCCGCACTCCCTCCCACTTCTTCTCCATCTGTCTGACACGCTCGTCGCGTTCATCGAGAAATTGCTGCAAAGCATTTTTTTTTGTTTTCTACAGAATGTTATTATGCTAAGTCTTGAATAGAGCTCCTAAGGCTCTTTCAGCGTCATTTTGCTTAATTACTGCTCTCGAGCATATCCAATTTTAATAGATACTAGTGTTTATTTTAATGTTATCATTAGGACATCATTTTCATATGTACACAAATAGAATACGCAACCATACCCCATACCCAGTGTTGGATGCGCGATCCAGGCATCAGCCTGACCCAGCTACACCCCTATCGCTACGTTTGTCAAGGATTACGGTAGGTCGTTGCTGGCTAGACCGCAATTAGCAATGCGCTTGTGCTCAGGAGAAGAACAAATGCGCAGCATCAACAGGAAATCAAGCAGTAAAAAGCAAAAGAGTATTACAACGTTCGCAGCTATCGGGATGCAACTATCTCAACATTCTCCACGTGCGCGCTTTGTGTGTTCCTACATCACCACTGTATCTGCGCTTCTCTAATTTCCAAGTTCACTCTCTCAATTTGCTTGCGAGTCCATCCTATGAAATGAGCATTGCGCTACGTCTAATACTAGCAAGGTCACGACAACTCCCCAACACACTCACCTCAACCTTCACTCGGGCCTCCAACGGGTCTTCCAGCATCCGCATTAGCTTCTCGTCATACGGCGAAAGAGCCTCCGAAGCTGCAGTCTTGGCAGAAATCGCTGCTTCCTTACGAGAATCCGCCTGAGAGTGAAACTTCTACATAAATATTTGCCGAATACCTCGTTTTTGGACTTATTTATTTGTCTTTTATATTTTTCCCTTTCCTCTCTGGCTTTCCAACCTTCTATAGATTGCCTGCTCTAGGGCTGCTATCAATCGTAAAGTTCAAGGCCACGAGTTGAGAACTAGCAAACCAAGGATACCTGTCCCAGCCGTCCTTTGACCTTGCTCATCTTGGCTAGGGCCTCCTCCAAGAGGGCGGTTGCCTCCTCCATCTCAGCCCTCCTCGCAGCATCTTCAGGCTTGGGTTTGGGTGCCAATTGTGGTTTCGACGATTTGGGAGGAAGGTCGTTGCGGGTGACTGTACGTGACTCGTCTACAGTGAGTTGAGCAGAGCTTGCGATCTGAATGTCGTCAATAAGCCAATCAATAATTTTCGCATATTGCCCCGTTTAATAGTGTTTGATCGTGAAGGTATACTTGTTGATTAGAAATATGGCTATATCTATGAAAGCAGAGGCTGCTGTTACGCGGTTACTTATGCTACTTAGCGAATCATCCTTTCGACCCCAATCCACCGATACCAAGTATCTTCAGGTGTAAAACTGGAACTGGAGATCGGATACCTGATGATGGCCGTGCTGTGAACTGGTCGAGACGAGGGTCGCAGCTAGGGCACGACGGTCACGGCAATCGACCGAGTCGAGGAGGGACCAGACCGAGGGAGGAACCGAGGACAGCGGAAACTGCTCGGGCTCTGTCTGAAATGAACAGTGGATCGGAATACCTTCGAATAGGATTGCTCATTCCCTTATGTGTAACGAAGGTCTAATTGTTAATGCTCTCCCTGATCCCGATCGATTGATCGCTTGTCTACTCTCTCTATGCAAAAGGCGCGTCGCCGGGTCAGTTTATGATCGAGACAAACTTTGTGTGTCATTGCTATCATTCTCCTCTACTGTTCCAGTCTCGTTTTATCCTAACACTCTATCAACCAAAACCGTGTTCGTCTCAGCTCGGTCGTCTCCTTCCGCTAGTAGGATATAGCGCTCTTTGAGGAAGATAATATCGAGGCGTTCGCATTACCTCATTCGGGCACCAGAAGCGTCCATCGTGCTTGAGCTTGAGAAGGCGACAGAACTCGGGCACCCACAGAACGTCCTCCGCTGCGAGGGCACGCGCCCGTTGAAGGAGCGCCTCGCGGGGACCTGAATAAAACACGAGTTCATCACCACACGTTCATATGAACGTGAGCAGGGTAGCGGTTAATGTGAACGTAAAAGACCATTTCTCTCATTCGAATCTCATTACTTGTGAACTATTGGCTTCATTAACTGACTGAGTTCCTCCGGCTGCTCGTCCTCCTTTTCCCTCGGTACGAGTCGCACCAATTCAATGAAAGTCGCCGTGAATTCCTTGCCGCTTCCGTACAGAAGAGACTGGAAGCCCACCTCATGACGGACGCCCACGGACTGCAATCGACATCTTCCCATTTTTCGGGAAACCACCATTTCATCAAATCATCAACCATGATTGGCATAGAACTGATGCTCGCATTTTTGAGCTTGGGGAGTTCTTTTAGCATATCATAGCACATATAGCCTTAGCACTGTATAATATAGCCGAAAAGAATGTTTTCCAACCTTTACAGCATTAGCGACGGTCGTGGCAACGCGAAAGCGAGCTGTGGCGGCAGGAGGAAGAAGAACGGACGGGATCGAGGACCTGGAATTCAGAGATTGAGTTGGTAAGAGTGGCTCGACTACCATGAACGGAAGATACTCAAGCAATTTCACCACATTTCTCGTTAATCCTTAGTGCACTAGTCTCTATGCGTGTTGTTTTCACGTACTCTTTCTTCCGTGCTCTCGCGAAATTCACGTACGAATTAACAAATTCGTACGTTCTCTACTTGAACATCACCAAAATCGTGTACATACTTCAGCGCAGGCTGTATCGTCCACAGCAAGCGCACGATGGCTTCGAAACACTGAGCAGAGGAAAGCGAGGAGAGATCGCCCGACCACTCATCCATAAACGAACTGAAAGAGAGTGAGCAAGTACTGGAATCATACATTCCGTGCAGTGTTTACAGAGTAAACGGCTGTAAACAATGAGCGCACCATTCGATACGCTCGAACTCCGCACGAAGGTGCTGCTGGACCTCTTCCATGGTTGAGAATCACCTAAATTACGAAATTGGAATGATAAATAACTCTAAACAAGCGAGAAACAAGAGCGTATAAGCGAAAGATAAGGGGGCTGGCAACGTGCCAGGTCAGCGGCATTATCGCGTTCCGAGACGACTGCCCGCTAAGCGCAGTAAGTCGGCACGGCCACCCGGCCGTACTCGCAATTTCGATTACTGTAGGACCTTCGTGCTTAGAGCGACTACCGTACACTAAGATTGTCATCGCTCGCACTATTACTATTTTTCACTGAGTGCGGTTATGCTATTATGCTATTTTCAGATTAATAATGACAACTGACTTCTCCAAATTACTGTAAAAGACGAATGAAAAAATGATGAGCAAAAGTAAATTTCGCCCCCTTCTGCTTCCAGGCACATACATCGCACAGCTTTCCTAGCAACAACTCTCGTTGTTTCGACCATCCCTGTTATCCGCTTAGTCGACATTCTCTTCCGCCGGTCACGGGTTAATACCCTTCATCTTTCGCTCTGCTTCTGCCCGCAATCTCTCCCCAAGTCCGCTCCCCTCTTTGCCCGGGTGGTCGAGACAATGGCGATGGCCAGGAGGAGTAGTCCGCTTCTATACGAGTAATCTCACGGGTATAGCACATACACCCGCTAATCCCGCGTATACGACCGGTAGCTATATAAGCGGGCCGATACACCACCAACAAGCTATCTATCGTCATGCTCGCAGCTACGGTACTCGTCACACTGTATGCATTGGGTAAGCGACTGTGTATTTAGCAATTTCATCACCTTTGACTGTCATTCAACGTCCTTCTGATACAGGATGTACTTATGAGCGAGCATGAAATCAGGAAATTGCGGCATTTCAGGCTGGTCCGCTCCCGTTAACCCGAACGCCATCGCTCCCGTGACTCCGATAACACCCGTCGTCTTCGATGCTCTATCCACTCCCGAGGAGATAGTCAGGGAAGGTACGACGCTATCCTTGTTCTACACTGAATAATATATAGGCGAACATTCCACACTTTAGGTCAGTAAACGCTGGGTTTATCATTAGCATTTAGTAAAGCGGGCCAATGTCTCGCGAGACGAGATTCGCATGAATTCGATGGAGGAGAGGGACGTCGTCGAGGACGACGCTTCTTCCCTGCCCGAGTTCACGGCCAATCTCTCATCCCAAGCCAAGGCCGAATTCCTCGGTCTCGTCCTCAACTCGACCTTATCCGCGCTTTCGCTCCACGAGAAGCTCTCGCAGTGGGCGCAGAAGAACGGAGTCGAGGTACATTTCGGGTGCAGCTAACCACTGCAAGTGTTTTCCTTAACTATCTAGGATAAATATCATGGTTTCAGAATGAAGTGACCGAATTCGAGAAGAACAACACACTGAAACTAAACGAGACCCTGAATACATTCGAGGGCGCAGTGAGCGCGCTACCCAATGCACTAGGAAAGGTATAGTTTCTACGAATTGGCAGAGACTCTGCAAGAATATCTGTACTAGCAAAACGGACTCCAACTATATAATATATACCAGTATATACTATTCCATATATTATATACTATTCCATATATTATATACTATTCCATATATTACATACTATTCCATATATTATATACTGAATTAAGGTCCGCGAGGTCATCACGAATCAGGAAACGCCGCTGGTCAGCATTCAACAGCAACTTACGAATCTGCTGGGGACGTTCTCGAACCAACTTCAGGTATAATGTAGAAGACATCCGTAGTTCATTCCAAACATCAGATGATGGACTGCAGTCAGAGCTACAGGCGCATTTGGAACTAAAGTCGTCCGGTTTTTGTACTATAAAATCGAAAAAATGTGCCCTTTAAGCAAAGAAAAGCATGCGCTTCAAGTACATTTGGACTTTTTATATTTCTTTTTTATTCAGTGATTTTGCAGAACGTTGTCTTCTCCCTGCTGTCCACCGCCTCTCCCCCCTCCAGCACTCCCTCCCCTGCTCCCCCCGCCAACGACGATCCCCTCAGTCAAGTCTTCGCAGACTTCAATTCCGCTTCATCCTCCAACTCGTCCGAGATTGTAGCCTGACAAGAGGCATTCGATTCGGCTGTACTTACGCTCCGATATTCCGAAACTACACGTCTTTCACCCTGCATATCTACCTCATTATTTTATCTAGTCATTATTAAATGTGTTCTTCGTTTTATTCATCACGTTATTATAGAATGTTGTGGTGATACACTTGATAATCTTTACATCCTATAAACTACTCCTTAATCTGTTGCTCTTGTTAACTTCCGTAGTCCCTCCCAACTCTCCCGTTCGCCCTCTTCTTTGTCCGTCTACCGTAGTCCTCCAGAGAGTGCATTCGTCCCTTTCATCTCATCTGCTTCCCTCCACTCCCACGATACTAAAAGCAGTACCTCATCCCTTCAAGCATAAGATGAGAAAAATCCTGCGTTGACGATTACTTTTCTGCATTATCTTCATAAGAATAGGGATATAAATAGTAACATTTTCTCAACCATACCATATATACCCTCCCCCATTCCTCGTTGTGCCATTCCCCCTACCGGACAGTAATGTTTGCGGCAACTTCCTCCTCAAGAGGAGAGGCACAATTGCATGATGTGAGAGTCGGGAAAAGAAAGAGAAGGAGGAGAGGGGGCATGCCGTCACTTAGGTACCTACCTACCTATACCCCTTTGCCGTCTCGCTATCCCCCTTTCTCTCTACCTCTCAACTCCCTCCCTCTGCCCTTTCCCTCCCTCTCTCCATTGTCCCTCCTCCCTCGCAACCATTCCCGACAATGCTCTAAGCAGGCAGACACAAGAAGATGACCTTGTGAGGGAGGAAAGTGAAGGAATGAGAGTGAGAAGAGGGGGAAGCTGTAGAGGGGAAGGGGAGGGCGAGCGAGAGAGTGAGAGAAACAAGCCGACTCTCGATGGTCACCCAGCCCCCTTCAATGCCGCACCCCGAGGACATACCATCCGGAATGACCCTTCGCTCTCTCTCTCTCTTCTCATCTCTCATATCGCATCCCATCTAATCCCGTACAAAGAGAGAAGTCTCACCCCTCATATATTGCCTCAAGTATTAGATATACCACACAACGATAACATCGTGCTGAGATGCCTTCATAGCCAGATGGAGTACGCCTTTTTCAGGGAATTGTTGTAGTTTCTAAAATTTTAACCTTTCCAGAATTCCACAATCAACTGTACGAATGGTCCCTGTGAACAGTTCTATCGCGGAAACTTTCTTGAGTAACTGCACAGTCGGTCGATTCGGGAAAAGGAAAAGGGAGATGCGAGAGGAACAGTGGAGAGAGAGAGAGAGTGCTTGGAAGCGAGAGGGAGAGTCTCGTTAGAAAGTGAAGGTCAAGCGTCGCAGAGCAGAACCAGAGCAAAATCGACAGAACACGCGAGACGCATCAAATAT
Organism: Micoletzkya japonica; assembly: GCA_900490955.1. NCBI lineage: Eukaryota > Metazoa > Nematoda > Chromadorea > Rhabditida > Diplogasteridae > Micoletzkya > Micoletzkya japonica. Next base: position 258,018 of record LS853790.1, on the reverse strand, counting down.
GTATGTCTCTGCACGTCTCTCTCTCTCTCTTCCTCTCCCCTCCCTCTACCCTTCCCTCCAATCTCCTTACTTCGTCTCTTCCGCTGTTCGGTCTAAGGAATGTGGCAAGCAAACCTTACGTAACAGCGGAGTATACGGTAGCCGTTCAGGATTTTGAATGTAAACAGGACAAGAGATAGATATACCATTTCTAGAGATCATACTGATCAATACTATTGTTTTGAACGATTTCACATTGTTGCATCAATGCGACATGTGGTGCCTGCCCCACTGATCATGAAAAAGGCGTAAAACTTGAAACATGTACATGAGCATCTATGCTGTTACGGAAGACGGGGTTGATCATTTTGACGTTTATTTTCAACCATTGATCGACTAAAGCTGCACTTGGAAGCTGGCTTTCCAAGAACTGAACCTAGCGAACAGGTCCCCTGAGTCTGATGAGGTACTATCTACTTTCCACTAGGTGCCTATAGCGGGAATTTGCTCAATGAAGTCCGTTCAACCTCTTCACTCTGTATCACGTTTTGGGACATGTGCTCTCGTCTTCTCTTCAATACGTTTCTTGTGGGCAATACGAAGCAGAAAGTGATGATAAAAGGTGAATTACTCTTACAGCAAAAATCGATCAGCAAGTTGATATGGCTAGTATACTGCCCATTATAGATAGTCACACTCTTTTCCCCCTTAGTTGTTTCTCCGCTCGAGACCTCCCCTCTCAATCCCTCATAGCTTCTCTCTGTAACGCGCGAATCGCCCTTTACAACGGCCCTCCGTTCCTCAATCAACTACAACCCTCCGTCTGCGATTCCATTCATTCGGTGTCCATCAAAGAGAGTCAAAGAGAGTCATTCCCTCACACTCTCCCCCCTCCCCTCTCTCTCTTCCCCCTTTTTCGGCAGCCGATAGGAGTAGACATACAGCCAGGTAATTGAATGAGTAGAGACGGCTCTTCCTTCCTTCTCCCCTTTAGAGGATGGCCTTCCCTCATTCACCCCTTCCCTACAGATCCAACGAACACAACGTCCTACCGTAACCCACTTCCAAACTAAAATATAGCTGCATACCCTTAAGTTCCTTAAGGATTAAGGATACCTTAGCGCTAAGTCTCTCCCAGTTAGTCTCCCAGTAGGGATCTCTCCTCCCTGGCAGAGGTCATTCCGTGTCAGTCCTACTCAAACAGCTTGTACCCTTCTTGCTCCATCTTTTTGATACACACCGGCTCTCTCTCCCTCCCTCTTCCCTCATACCTCTACTCTCCCTATCCAGACAGACCCCTCATCTCTCCACCATATCCTTCCCTCCAGATGATCTCAGAGAGGACTGTAAGAGGAGAAGTAAGGGAAGGAGGGGCTTGGAAGGTTATGGGAAGGAGAGAGAGAGTGGGAGAGGTGTTATTTGTAGACAGAGCAGGAGAACAATGCCCGATGACACTGATAGGTCATGTTTGGAATGTTCTCAGGGAGTCTTCCTCGCCTCTGCATTCTTCTCCTTAGTCCATCCCATAGCTTCTCCACCCCTCACACATCTATCCATAGATAGTCCTTTACCTCTCAGCTACACAATGAGCTGTGGTGGATAAAGACTCGAAGAAGCTGAACCAGAGAATAAGACATAGAACCCATCCCGGAATCTCGACATTTTGCGATCATGGCAAGCTTCTATCCTGACTCCTCATAGGCCCTGTCTTAGATGGCTTTGCAAGCTTATCAACATTAACCCGCTCCCCTCATTCCCGGTCCCTGCCCCGCTCCCGTGCGGTCTCCCCTCTCACTTTCTGCCCTTCCTCCCCAGATTGCACTCTCGCCCTCCCTTTCCCTCTCAGACTTTCCCTCCCTTCCCTCCAACCGGAGACCTTTCACTGCATTCACTTTCACCGGCCGGAGGGCACGAGATGCATACGAAAATTCATGCAGATATGCAAATTTATGCAAAAAAGCAGTATTAATGCCACAAGATTATCTACAATTGAAGAACCTCAGCCTAACAAGCCACTCGATGAGCCTTCAAACGCAATCCTACACAGATAATATGCACACTTATCGGGTCATTAATAATATCATTTTCGCCTGGGCCATATAATATATATATATATATATATAAATAATAATAATAATAATAATGTGCTTCTTGGTGGTCTTGCAAGTGATGCGAGACCAATTGAGACGCGTAGCAGGAACAATATCGCGGTGTCTTTCACAAGATGCCCTGTCTTCTTCCCTTCTTCTTCCCTCCATTCACCAGATGATCACTCCCCTTCCTTCCCTCCTAAGAAGCGTCGCTCCTTCTTCTTCCGTCCCCTCCCCTTTTCCTTCTTCTCCGTTTCCTCACCTCCTTCGGCTCCTCTGCTCTCCATAAGGGCGAGTCATCTCTCTTCCTACTGCCTGATCTCAGTTCTGCCACATATATAATGGCTTATTAGGGTTAGCTCTCAAAGTACAAACTAGATGCCTATCTTTCCGCTTTGCTATGTGCTTGACCATTATTGGCATATTGTCTATCTTCATAGATACGTTGATCTATATATAGGAGCACCATGTTAATATGCTCATAACACCAACAGATGAATCACGCTATTTATATTGATAGTTTGACAATATATAGAATAGAAGTCTCTGTCCGCTCTCTCTTACTGTCTGAGATTTGAGAAAGCGATAAGATAATGTGGATAACCCAAACAATCAACATATCTCCCTTGGGATGATCTGAACTGAATCTTCAACTAAACCTTTAATAACTCAAAGTCAATTGGCAATTTGTGACAGGTATCATTGTTGTCCCCACTCATTCCTCGTCCGTGTTCCACCCCCGTACCTTCCCCCACTCCCCTATCATCCATCCCCCATCCCTCCACTCCCCTATCCACCCCTTCAGTTCCATCATTCTCCCCTCTCCTCTCCGTTCCCTTCTTCGACTTCTTCTCCCTCTTTCTCTCCCAATCACGCGCCTTTAACTCATCCATACCTTTCCCTTCTCGAGAGTTTCTTGCCGTCTTGCTCTCCCATCTCTCTTAGTCTCTCTCTTTCTTTACCTCTCTCCCTTCCCCCTCCCACTCCTCCTCCCTATCCTCTCCCTCTCTTCCTCCTCTCTCATCCTTCCCTCAACTCCTATTCCCTACCAGTTTTGCTCTCGGAAGTAGCCAACGTTTCGGTGAAATGACATACACACAAAATGGTTGGCCGATGTTTATCAAGGAAGATGCGTCACGTATCGCGAAGTGGCTGTGGACAGTATGATCATCTACAGTCATACACCAGACAAGATCCCACATTTATCAGTTTCACACTTCGCTGAGCTCATATGCATGAAAACGACAGTTTTGAGCCGCTTTGTAAGTTGTTTCATAGTGATTAGTTGTTCATTAGCCGCGTGCCAGTTAGGGTGCTTTCTTAGGTGTGGATCGAGGGAGGGGCAAAGGGGAGGAAAGAGGTGAATCTTGGAAGGTGAATGCCCGGCTGGCATTATAGGCAAGGGGCACGAACCCCTCTTTCGGGAGGGAAGTGGGGAGGGGAGGGGAAGAGGTTACGGCTATCCAAGGTCGAAATGGCCCCCGTGCTTTCACCCTGACTTTTCCCTCTCTACTCTCTCTCCCCCTCCCGCTCCCTCTTACCTTTACCTCTACCTCCTCCTCCTCCTCCTCCTCCCCTCACATGCCTTCTCAAGGATGGGTTCGGTCAGCGGTCTCAATCGAGCCGTCTTTACATCTCTTCCTCCCTAACTACACAGTACGCTCTTTGTCGCGAGTTTACCTTGCGCATTCCTCCAACTCTTCTCTCCTTTTTTTCCGCCCTAACCTTACCTATTCTACGGTTGACTTATTCTGATCTCCAAGTTCTCCTCCATGAGCTCACTCTAATTTTGTGAGCTTTTCCATTTAATTTCGTTTCTTACCCCAATCACTGCTATCATCCCCGTCCCCCTATCACGCCCAATCTCCAACACCCCTATCCACAGGTGCCCTTCTCCACTCCCCCTTTACCGGTTACGCCCCCCCCCCTTCTCTCCTCCTTTCCCTTCCTTTCTTCTCGGGAGCGCCATGAGTTTTCCCTCTCTCTCCTCCCCCCCCCCTTCCCTTTCCCTTCCCGTCTTACTGTATTGTCCATTCTCGCCGTCCTACGCCAAACCCTTGAAACACATCGATCAGTACTACTTATTTACTCGTGCATAAGGCACGCATAGTGCCATGGTTCTGGGAGCTAAGGCTTAGGCTTAGACGCAGTCTCGTTCATTCCTCGTGGTCTTACTGGTCCGAGCGGTCGCTTCCTCTCCTGAATCTCCGCCGTCTCTATGCCAGTTGTGCCGCCTCCACGAGATTTACTAGGATTGAGGGAGAGAGAGAGAGAGTTTGGGACCGGCAGCACACGGGGGTCGAGGATTATCCATGGAGGGTGACAGAGAGGGATGGGGAAACGGTGAGAGGAGAGACAGAGAGCGAGAGCCGAGGGATTCATCGAGGGATTCCGTTCGAGCTACACCACGAGCTGCGTCGTCCCTCGTTTCCTCCCCTGCCCCGCAACCAGCCGCTCTCCTGTCCCGCGAATGATATCACGGGGCAATTGTCGCTTCTCGCTCTCGAGGGCACAACCTTACGCAGCGTGTCGTCTCTCCCTCTCCCTCCCTTTTACCTCTTAACTCTCTCCCTCCCTCCCCTCTCGCTCACGACCTGTTTCAATCGGTCACCTCCTCCAGGCCCCTCCTTCTCGCGTACTACAAGGACAAAGGGCAGGGCAGCTCCTCCTATCCAACTTCCCCCTCCTCTCCTTCCCTCTCATCCCTGACGTGATTCTTCCCTGAAGACTCCTCCCTCGCTCCCATCTCATTCCTCTCCTTTCATTCCTCGTCCATCCTACTGTAGCCTCCCCTCTTGATCGTCTGTCTTGGCTTCATTCTAGATTTTTTCCAACTATCTATCTACGTAGTATATCATACTATCATCATATAAGTAATCATCTCTAGGCATAGCTTCACCATAGCATCTTTGTATTGTGTTGATAGGCAAGGGAACTTCCCTCCCTCATTCTCTCCTATTCCAATATCATCCCGAGAGAGAGGACGAGGCATAATAGGGGGACGGCGGGGATAGCGAAGCTTCCGTATGCACACGCGTATTGATCCTTGATAGCCTACCTTAAGCCTTAGTTCGGCCTTAGGTTAACCTTAGCCTTACCTTAGCCTGACCTTAACCTAACCTTAGCGGTTTGCACTTTCCCGTCTGCTTTTTTGTCTCGCCTACTGTACCTCGTTGCAACAAGTTTCCGTCATCAACCGTCTATCCTCTCCTTCTCCTTTCCCACTATCCACCAAAAACTCTAACACCTCCTCTCGCACAGAGATAAGTTTTCCATTAGACTTTCGATGAAACTCTAATGGTAGACAACCCAAAGCGAGGCAATGTTTTGTTTTTTTTCGAATACCTCACAGGTTCCGCGAGTCTCCATCCCTTAACGGTCCTATGCTAACCGCCTCTCTCCCAATATTCCACCGTCCCATCCCATCATGCTTCTCCATTTAAAATCCACCACCATCCTTCTGTAGATTGTTTTGACGAGAGACCTGAAAATTATGCATCTGAATGGTAGGATAATGAGACAATGCCTTCGGGAGTCTCGCTTTACCTCCTAGCGCTGCCTATCCCTCAATCGCTCCCTTTTACCTCCTAAAACCCTCCTCGACCCTCTCGCTTTCACCAATCGTCACTCTCTCGTTGCTTCCAGAGATGACCTTCTCTTCCTTCTGAGGGGCTGCCCTATACAGGTTCTCATCTCTCTCTCTCTCATTCTCTTTCAATCCCTCTGGCTGCCGAGAGAGGAGGAAGAGAGAGAATGGAGATATCTGCATGTGCATAATCTCCACCTCTCAGGGACCATTTCGTACCCTTTCCGCATCTTGATCTTTTCGAGATACGGCCTATGAAAAGTGGACAAAGAGAACAATGCGAAATGAGAACATTTCACAGTCTACGTGGTGGAACACGCTATCTACAATACTATATCGAGAACTTTCAAGCTCGTATCCCTTTTCCCGTCAAAATTTCGCCGTTTCCCTCACCTGTCCCCTTAAATGTTCCGTGCACATATCCTGACAGAGACTCTCACTACGACAGGCCGCGTTTCACCTGTCCTGAGAGTACGACACCTCTGCCTTTTACCTCCCAACCCGCCTCTCCCTCCCCATAGCCTCTCTCAAGACGCTCCTTATGTATCCTCTCCCGGTCCTCTTGCCAGTCTTCGGCTGCAATGTTTGTCGGGTCAAGCGGTAGTCCAAAGCTGGAGAAGGAGCTGTACGTTATTTGGACTGTGTGAGAGGACTCATCTTATCCTCTCTGTGTCTCTATCCCCTCCCCCCTCTCCCTCCCCTTTACCTCTTCTTAACTCTCTCCCTCCCTTCCCCTCTCACCACTCGACCCGGAAACTGTGCCGCGCGGCGGATTTAGGGATATGCCTTCCCTGCGGACAAACAGGGCTGAAGGGAGGTGGAGGTGGAGGTATGGACGAGAGAGGGGGTCCCCTCACAGTCCTCCTGATCTCCACCCTTCATCCGCCGTACCATCTCTGCTCCCTACATCTATCGTAGTCCTGGCCGTCCTTTCCCCCTCCTCCTCTCCTAATCCAGCCTTTGCTTCTTACCTACGGTACAGCTGTTCTCTCTCCGTACCTTCCAGGCGTGTAACCTTCTCGTTCCGTATTTACGCACTATCTGTGGATATGCCTTCCCTAGTCCTAGGTCTCTGTTCAAGTCCAAGTTCCCTAGTACGAAGTCCCTCTGTCCCTTCTCAGTCCTACTCACATCACCTATCGATATGCCTTCAGGACCCATGTATTACCCCTTCTTCTTCCTCGTAATTCCCTTTCCCCTCCGAAGGTGTCATCCCTTCCCTCCAAATTACCACGTTGCTCTCCCCTCTTCCTACTCGCCCATTTTCCTGGGGCATCTCGACGGCGCAACTTAGCAACTCTGCCTATCTCGTGACTTCCTCTGTCTGGCCTTATCCGAGTAGCTACCGTATCTAACTAGGGCTCGAGCTTAAGGCTTCTTTGGACTCCTACCGTACCTCGATGTTGTCGCGATGTTAAGGTCGACCTTAACGCTTAAGGTCGACCTTAATACCTTAAGGTAGCTAAAGTAATCATTAAGAGGAGGCCATGGACTCGAACTGCTGCACGGAGTGCGGCTTCACCACCACGAACCTCTCGGCCTTCACGACGCATATTGAACAGCACGAGGAGGACCAGAGGACCGTTAAGGTAAGTTTAAGGACGGGCTAAGGACCACCGCTAAGGTAGCGTTAAGGCAGGGGAGTTAAGAGGTTAAGGCGCGTACTCAATCCTTAAGTTAAAACCCAGTATTGGGAGCGCAGAGAAGGCTGTGCCGCATTATATAGCCGTACCGCGCTGAGATCATAGCTAAATGTACCTAACAAGCATAGACTCAATGGTTGCGATCCAGGAAATGGTTCTTGTCCAGGCGCATTTCAAGCCAGCCTGGGCCTAACTCGGACTTTGTCCATTCGTAATATCACACGACACGTTGTTTGTGTCATCTCTCCTCCCTGTATCGACAACTCCTTCATCTCCTGCTCATCCTTCTCCTTCATTCCATTGCCAATCACGCGAACCCTTCCTTCTCTTCTATCTCAGATCACTCTCTCTCCCCCTCTCTTCCCTCTCTCTGAATTACCGATCCGAAGGGACGTTTTCCCAGTAAAACGGCTGAACGAGTTCTCTTCCCTTTACTCGTCTTCCCCCCATTCTCGAACTCTTTTCCCACTCCTCAACAACACACTGAGAGGATAGAGAGAGAGAGGAGGAGACCGTTTTTGCCCCTTCTGCGCTGCCAAATATGGAGAGAGTGATTGAGAGGGGAGAGGGGAGAGGGAGGGTTAGTCTATAAGGAGCAGCTCATTGTTGGCCAACACTACCCATTGTGCCATGTCGTCATCAAGGGGTCGAGAGAAGCCGCCCCCTCTGCATATCGCTGGTCTCTCTCTCCCCCCCCCCTCTCCCCCCTACCTCTGTGAACGTCAGTCGTCCTTGAGAGGGTGGCAGGACATGAGGCGCAACACCACTTGAATGGCATTACCCGAAATGCTCCGAGAGAGACCGAGAGTGGAGAAGGGAAGGGGGGGGGAGAGTAAAGAAGGCAATGGACGGTTGCAGGCGGAATTAAGGGAAGATTTGGGTTGGAACAAGGGAATCAGGGGAGTAGGGAAACAGGGTACGGTCACGAACAAGCTAATCACGACGAAGGAATTCATTTCCATGATCATGAATTTAGCCATCTATAGGTCCAGCTCTGGGTCCTCTGTTAATGGCTGTAGCTCAAAAATCGCCGGTTGCGCGCAAAAAAAAGCGCACAAAATACTACAAGCACCAGGAGATTCGGTGCGGCCTTTCTACGCGCGAAATGTCGCGCCGCGCTAATCCCCAGTGCGCCATAACAGGCAATGATGCAGACCAAGAGCATTCTAAATATACGAGAATAGAACATCGTCGCGATCCGTATTTCCATTGTTTCGAGACTTGAGACTCTCTTCGGGTACAATCTGACGACAGCTATGCCGGGTCCGTACTCGGAACGAACGAACGTACAATTACCGCGTGCTTTGCTGTGTTGCACTTTTGCGCCTCGACTTCCTCTGCATTAGTCTTTCCCGGGCTCAGCTACTGGTGGACGAACAGTATCATAAATAGTGGTATTTCGTCATAGCTCCTCAATGATGTGCTTTGCAGACGGAGTGGAGTTCGAACTCGTCGTCGGGGGGTGACTCCCACCGGTCGCTCCTCTCGCCCACTCCGCCTCCCCCTCACGCCGTGCCCTCGCTTCTCCAGACGGAGGCAGCCAAGACGCTCCTTGTTGCCTCGCAAGCCCTCGCCCTGGACGGTCTCATAACCGCCCCCAGCTCGCACACCTCCGATGAGGTGAGAAGATGGCCGAAAGAATAGCCGCATACTCACAAACTATCAGTCATTCCGTAACAGTCAAAGAACCAAGGAGCACGCATCGATTCCCCTCAGAATGTCTCCATTGCAATTTGTAGTCCTTCTCTCCCCTCAGTCCCTGGTTCACCTTCAGGACAAGATGCTGTGTTCCTCCTCGTCCTCGTCCGGCTCCGTCTCTCCCAACGAGAACTCGATGGCCGACGCGGCGTCCGCGCTCCGCCACCACGCGGCCAAGCTGCTGCCGGACCTCCCGATACAGGTATCTAGACGCGTCCTCTGACCGTAGCAGCAACCTCTATCTGGACGATAATGCTGAGGCTTCAAATCGCACTGCGACTGCTCGTGTGGGGATAGCGATGAAGCTGTGTTTGAAACGGAAGGCAGCTTCAGTAGGCCAATATTGACCGAAGATGCGAACACTTTGGTCTTCCCATATTCTATCCGTGCCCCTTCAGATAGCCGCGACGCCGGATGCGGTAAAGAAGAACAACAAGGCGGCGCACGTGTGTCCCCACTGCAACTTCACCACCTTCATGTCGCAGCATATGAAGAGCCATCTGGTAAGCACCCGGACACTGGGCTCAAAAACCAACCAATCGAATGCTCCTCACTCCTTCCTGCTATAGCTCAATCTCTCGGTCTCATAGCGCCGTTTCCGAACGAGATACAAAGAACTCTTGAGAATACGACTGATTTATACAAATGTATCGATCGATAGATAGAGGGTTGGGGGAGTAGAGCGGTACGCAACTGATCCTCCATCCATCTCTTTCCGGCTTGATCCACATATACAAGTAATCTCCCCACAAATCTCTCTTCCCGTGCTGTGCTCCACCGGGTGAGGTTTAGCTCACTGAGCGTGGGCACTGGACGCCCTTTTGCGAGTTATCTCTCCCTCTCCC
>LS853790.1:171621-243044 GCA_900490955.1 Micoletzkya japonica | reverse complement strand
GTTCGACTTGCCCCTAGGCATCTCATGGACCTTCCTATAATATCGCCCGTAGCCTGTTAGTCTCTCATTATTTACTCCCCCCTACTATGTATTATCACCTTCTCTTCCTGACCATTCCCTATGGGAATGTGCCCCAAACCGTAAACGATTCTGAGATTCGGTTTAGTATCTACATCGTAATATCGCCGCATGTATATCGTCACCGAACAAGCATAATCCGTAGATTTCGCACCTTTCCCTGCTGTCTTCTATCCGTCGTTTGCTTCCCCGGTCGCATTCTTTTATGCTTGTCTAGAGCTAAGAGGAGCTGACCTTGTCATCCGATATAGATACCAGACACTCTATTCATGCAAGCTACTCGCTTCAAGATGGAGTGCCGTATCTCGAAAAGGTCAGCTCCTCTCCACATTCGCTGGTGTCATCCAAGAACGATGCCTTCATTGATCGCTCGTCCAATAGATGTACCTAGATCTTCCCCCATATTCTCATTCTCTCCCCCCTCACCCCTCCACGTACTCCTTTTTTCTCCACGCAGGTATCCGTAGATCGCCTCGATAGTTGCTTTTTTGCTTCACAACTATATCTATATGTCCACGATTAGCTTCCGATAAAGTGTACAAATATAGTGTGTGTCTGTTGCATTCAAATACGAACACAAAGAATGAATTGTAGTGGGAGTTGTACTCCTAAGAAGAAATAAGGATGCGGGGTGCTGTTTAACACTCTTCCATTGAAGCGAGACCTGGGATAATTCTAGACTAGACAAATGTCGTGTCTGCGTCTGCTAGAAGCCAACGTTTTGCATTACCAGCGGAGACCGCGGGAAAATGAGAGATCGGAAACTTGTTAGTCATTGTTTATGCAGTTTTCGTGGAAGAAAACAGCAATGATAAATTGGAAGTGAGCACTTGAAAGGAGCATCAAATCGTGAAGCAATAAATGAGAATAAATCAGCGACAAGAATGACTACGAAGCGGTTTGATTCATAGTATGTACATGCAAATGTTGCAGTAAGCAGGTGATTGGTATAATGAGAAAAGGGAAAGTTAGAGTGGACCGAGGCATTTTTGAACAGTAATTAAGCTTATGTTGAACAGAGCTAACATTATAATTTACAATCTATCGGACCAATCGAATTCCTGAATTAAGTTTGAACAGTAATTGAAAGTATGTGCATACTCTACAAGAATATTATTACAATGTTGTCACTACACATTAAATGGCCCAACCGTTACGGTCAATGTATTGCAGCATATACTGGCTTACCCGCTTCCTGTAACGATTTTTCTTATTTACATTCTGCTTAATGCTGTAATCACCTCACTCCATCCGTAAACTGATAGGCGAAGTAACCGTCCGCCTTTTTTTCTTTTTGGATGATTCCTTTTGTAAGCTGAAAGCATTCATTTCCGCTTCATTCATTAGTAATATATCTAATATTGAAGTTAAAATGATTATAAATTAGCTAACCATCCTGATCTTCTCAGTAAATGCCTTTTTATCATTGGTATTATAAGAGGAGTTATACAGCTCCCTTTTCACGATCTGCGCCACTCTGAAAACAATCATGCTTTTTAACTGGATATGTTTTCGTGGATGGAAATAATGTAATCTAGACAAATACCTCTTCTTGAAGTCGAGCTTCTTTTCATCTGCCGAGCTGTTCTCCGATCGTCTTGTCTGATTGACTGCTGGACACCCACACTTATTGACTATCCGAGTGTCGCTGAGGGCGACTTCCTGAAAAACATTAAATTCATGCACCCTGCCGATCATTAACCGTTGCATTGATCTATGCAAAGATCGCACACCTTTTCGATCTGTCGTTGGGCATTATCAGCCTCGACGAGAGAGGGCTTCTTGAGAGCCTCGGCTGCTGCCTCCTCTTTGGCCGAAGAAGCATATGGTCTCTTCCTACACAGAATGACGAAAGGCTTCACTCTGAGGGGAATCGGCCTTGATTCCTCGTGCTCCTGAACTCTTCCATAAACATTGTTTGCAATGCAGATACTTACTGTTACGTACTCACTTTGATTAGAACTTTCAGTAGTTGAAGGATACTATTTTACTAACAACGAAAGGCTGAGCATCAATATGTAAGCATGTACCTTCTCCTGCGCGATTTTGATCGTCGCGTTGCCTTCAGTATGATTCTCCTTATTTTGCTCTTCGATTCCCCGAGACTCCTGTAAAGTATGGAATGCGACTTACAGACGCTATTTGACTCCTAACCACTGTCTGTTCAGTTTTTATGCTTACTCCATCTCTAACGAAGATCTCCTTGGCTTGGATGTCGGCACTAACCATCTCAGCTTCCTCAAAATTGATGTTTTATATAATTCCATGAGCAAATGTATTGGAATCCTTAAAAATATAAGGCTGCGAATCCCAAAATTGAATGCATGCCGCAACGTACTGACGGTAATTCAAAATTGGATGAGGTCTAGCTTAGTTAGTACCTGGTCCGTCTTCGCATTTTCAACTGCCTGGTACTCCACTTCATCATTGTAAACCCCTCTTGTGTCCTTCTTTGCTTCGGGCGCCTCCTACATTAGCAAACATCAAAAAGGCTCTATGTATTTCAGTTATGCTGCATACAAGAACGTTGAACATCCTTTTTACCTCTGCGGCGAATTCATCCATGGGTTGCACGTCTTCTTGTACATCCATATTGTTCTCCTCTTCCTAAAGCATAGTACATATTGTAATCTTCTAAGTTCAACGGGTTGTGTAGTTTTCCTCTTCAGAGAATGCTCTGTATATTAAAAAAGCACCCAAAAGATTCGAACAAGAGGCAAATACCACAACTTTTTTTAATCATTGAAAATTGAGCAAGTTGTTCAGCTTAGTACCAGGTCCTTCGTATTGTCAACCGCATCCTTATTCTCCTCAGCATTTTTGGATGCTTCCGGCACGACCTATATCAACAAACATTAAACGCGTGAATTTCAGTGACGCTGAGTCCAAGAACGTCTACTCTTTCTCCTTTCAGTAAATAGTATCGTTGTATATTTTTTCTATATAAAGTGCACTTTGACGCTTGAGACAAGATCAGTCCAAGTGAGGCCCCTAGGACTCGTTTATTGCCTTGATAGTCGTTACCTCATATCCCAGTATTCGCAGACATCCCTCCTGTCCGCACAAGCATATCATGGCCTCTCTGAAAATTAGATAGATCACATAGCAATTTAGATAAAGCTTTATGTAAATTGCTTCATACCCCTTATAGCAATAGTTGTAAGTTATTTCCTCCCCCTTTTCGATTCTTCTCAGGGAGTAAATTCCCATCCGGAATTCTCCCCTTACAGTGACCTGAAAATCATAATGAAAAGGCATAGCTTATCTCGAAAAAATCTAGTAAATAGATTGTATATTATGCTAGTATAGAATGGTCATGCTTACCCTCTTACAGTACGCATTTGGAGAACAGCCATGATTTATGAAACGAGAAAGATTTCCCATTTCCGTTGCATCAATGGCAAATTTCGCTCCGGAACTGTCGACAATTTCCATAGAATACTGGTGAGTTCGTCCCGCTGCCTTGTATCTTAAACGTATCACTTACCAGTCAGCTCGAAAGTTTTTTTCTAAACGAAAGTATTTTGCAGTTAAGAAGGCGTCACGATGCTTTTTGCTGCGCTAATAAATTTAAAAGATCGTATGATGAATAAAATAAAAAAGATAGTAAGATGAATACTGACCTGATCTTACGTTCGTTCATTTCCGCCTCTCTAACTATCTCTCCCGTATATTCCACAATTAGCTCGTCTCTGAAAGCGTATAGCTAGTAAAATTCAACGTACGCTTACTCACTCCTCAAAATCCGCTGTCGCAACTACTCCACGGCCTTTTGCTGCAGAGATGAACTTCAATTCAATCTTCGCTGTCTTCCTTCCCTAAACAAAACACTGCTAGAGCAAGGAGCGGTGGTAGAATGCAATTGTGAAATCGTCTTACTCGGGACAACGGTCGATTCTTACACTTCTTCCCTGTCACACAATTGGCCGGACACTCGATATAGCATGCTCGGTTTAAGCAAATACTGCTGCAGTCGTCAGAGGGCCCGCAGTCACACACAACCTGTTCGTCGTCCGACTGAAAGAAATAATCTAATTAAGAGAAATGTAAACTCCTTGGCGAGGATATTTGTGCTCTAATGCATGCCAAAACAACACTGAAAGTATAATTTTAGCATAAGTAGGTACAGGAACTGCACAATGCGTGAAAGAATGTGGTAGGAAGAAGAGAAAAAAGGGAACATCAACAACTGATAATGGTTTCGTTTTCATACCTTAACCTTCAGACCAATGCTCCTCTTGATATGCTTGTACTGAGTAGGCTGCATCATGTTGTTCGATGACTGAAGTAATGCATTTTCGATATGAGGCAACATGAAATCCAATAAGACATAGTCTAGAGGTGGAAGTGGACGGCGATAGGAATACTAACATAAGCCAAGAGCAAACAAGCAAGTAAAGTGATCGGGAATATGGCTACTATCTCTGAGAAGAGTCGTCCCTTCAGACACCTTCCCCCGCTTGCGGTTGTAATCTCTTCAGCTCAGCCTAATGCCGCCTCTACCATTGGCGGAATGAGCTATTGACCCCCTACTATACAACGTGCGAGAACAATAAACATGCGGTATTGCATACGTAGTCTGAGACAATAAAATCTGAGATTCAAGCGACAGATAGCATGATTGGGGAGACTTGAGAAAAGCACAGAGTATGAGAATGTGAACTAACGGGGGGGGGGACAGGAGCATGAGCTATTGGGAAAACAGAAATTATCAGCTCAGAGAAAGGCCTTAATATATGCTACTCAGCGTCAACGAATCTAGACTGCTACTGTGAACAATGTTCAAAATTACTCTATTGTATAGCGCGGAAAAGCGAGAGAACATAATATTTAGAGAAGCCTCTCTAAATATTGTGTTCTCTAAGCTCAACGACAGACTAATTGAACAAACGCTTATGAAAATTAATATCTATGCAAAGGTACTAACGGACTGGACAAGTTGGGGAGTGCCCACCGTAATCTGATAGAGAACAGTTGCTGATTCGTCCCTCCCCTCGCCCTCCCCTCATTGAACAGGCAGCGAGCAGATTAGTACTATAAGGTGTGTTGCGCATCCTGTCCACCAGATGCACCCCAAAAGGAGAAGGGAGGTGGAGACAGACTCACTTGGGGGTATCGAGAGATAGTACATCATAAGCATTCAAAATACGCAACAGTATGCAAATTCCGGGAGCAAGCAACAATCTGCAGCTTCTTTCGAAGAAGCAGAACGTTCGTATAAATTGGGAAGAGATCGAAGGTACACTGATCAATTATTGAGCGGATAGTGGGAGTGGAGACTGTTCGTGACGTCATTGCACCGGGAGAACACGGAAAACGAGGAGAGCGAGGTCTCTGTCCGTCTGCCTCCCTCTGACCTCTACGCTCTCTCTACTCCCTCTCCCTCTTTGCTCATCAGCGGCATGCCCTCTAGTTATCATCCATTCGAATAGGGCCACAATATTTTGAAAATAGAGCTACGAGGCGAGATGGTACATGCTCCTATTCGAAAACGTTTAAGCATACACTGCCTAAGCATACACTTTGAAATGCTCGAAATCTGACCAGTTAGGCTGTTTTAGCGCAGTATTTTAACGCAAAGAACAAGAAGAATCGCACAGACAAAGTCAAAGGCAAGTCATCAAATAGTGAATGGGACGAGCTGGTATGTAGAGGTCAAGAGATGACGGTACGAAAGGGCGGACATCGGAAAACCCCAACAAAAACAGCCAAAACAACGTTACTTCATGATAATTCTGAACAAACGCCTATAAGGCTATGCACTTCCCAGGAAAGAGAGTGGACACGTATGTTGGCGTTGAGGGGAAGGTAAGGCTATAGGTTGCTGATTCATCCCCTGCCTTCTGAAGACAGAGGTCAAGGGACAAGTGAGGAGGCTGGAATGCATTTGAATTGGTTTGAAAAGCAAGGGTAAAGATTTGAAGGTTGCTTTATTTTTATGATGACATGGTTGATTATACAGAGTCCTCGATTACACTCATCGTGGCAGTTGCGAAGGGATTGAAGGAAACTGGAGCGATGACATCTGTGTAGTAGCGTTGCACTTACCTTCCTCTGGTATGTATTGCTGTGCATTGGCTGGTATACCACTGGTGTGCTCTTTAGTATCTCACTGGTTGGTCGTTTATTGTGGTGTATCATCTACGCGACACTTCCCCTCTCAACCCTCAATCGCAGCGTCATTCCTCTCCTGTCCTCCTCTACCGTAGTCAATTTCGCAACCTCGATAAACGAGAAGTACGACAAAAGAGAGTGCACCAGCTTGAAGATGATCTCGTTTCCCCCATCGACCGAACGAAAAAACCGCGCGCCTTCGTAGTGTCGCATCTCTGTTCTCTTCGCCAAGTGATATCCGGGTCTCCTTACTGCAGATCTAGGCCGTGTGAGGAATTAAAAGTCATTAAAACAGCATTCGCGGACTTTTATAGTAAGCCCCATCAATTCAGAAAGCCTTGAAATGTGACGTGAACAATCCACCCCAGAAAACCGGTTCACCCCCGTTCCCTCTTCAGAAAGCGTGATAAATGCGGTCGCCTTGTCAATGCATTCACCACAACAAATTGCCGGTCCCCGATAACCTATAAACCCGCATCAAACGCCTTCAAGTTGATACAACGTGGATTTTTCGAGTCCGCGCATCGTCTGACCCCCCGCACGCCATATGACATATTGAACCCTTTTGACCGTTGGCGCGCGCTTCCTCTCCTTCGCCTTTCTAATTCCCTGTTGCTTTCCTACCCTTGTTTTCCTCATCAATTCTTGTATTGCAGTAAGACATGGCCGACAACCGTCCTGATTCTTCCTCCAACGCCCCCGTTGCGAACCGACCGCCCGTGGTGCCGCCCCATCCCGGTAAGATTGCTTCTTTGAGTTGCCTGACGCAACGCGACCACTTTGAGCGCGTCGCGGTTAGCCTGAACATGATTGAACCCCATTTTAGCCGCCGTACGGATGGAGCAACAACCGATTATTCGTCCGGAGGATAGCATTCTCCTGAACCGTCGTGTGCGAAGACCGGCAGTCCAAGCTCCATTGCCTGTTCAAGGTTGGCTATATTTGAATATCTTCAAGCGGTTTGCATACGCTTCGAACGTTGTGTCCAATTATTCCGCTTCAGTCTTCGCTCAACCCGTCGCTATTCGCCCGATCGAGATCCCGGTCAATATAGTGACTCGCAATCGTTCGCTGCTGTTTGAGGGCAGACCACAGCGGGAAGGTTAGATTTGGCCAATCAAAATATGTGTTTTAATTATTTATTTATTTATTCTAATACACCGTGAGGTGTGCGGCAGGGAGGGAAAGATGATCTTGGGGAAGGAATTGAGGGAATCTTCACTTGAAAAAAATCTTCGATGGGGAGGGCAGCTATGCTTGACTTACAAGACTTCTATCGGGGTAGGCAGCCGCAGGAGAAGAAGACGAAAAAGAGGGGGGACGAAGACGACTCAGGCAAGGGGACAATTCTGACTTGCCTAAGTCCAGACGGGGGGAATACCTTATTGGTGGAATGTCGGTAGCGGGAGGGGGAGTGTAAATGACGAGAGGGGAGGGGGACCCGACTACACGCGACGAGAGAATGAGAGAGAATGAGATTCAGACAACTTTATCCACTAATTCTTGCATCCCGAGATCCTTAATCGAAAATGAGTGCGGTTATACAATAAACTCTTCTAGGAACTAATCATTCGTTTTCAGTCCCCCTCCGACCCAGGGACTCGTCCATTCCCACTAATATTGTTTCCCGCAACGTGTCGTGGATCAGGGAGACGGAACAAAGGAATGGTGAGTTTGTGTATTCGTAGGTTATCTTATTAGCTAGCAAACTATTGCTCTAAAATTTTGAGTAAGGGGCGTCACTGTGAGTATATGCTAGAACGAGAGCGGAGAGCTTTACAAGAAAAACACATGAAATTCAAGAATATCTCATAATGCTCTTTATTTTCATCATTTGTCCCCGTGCGATAGCGATCCACAATTTGAAGTTGTACATGGAAAGCTACGTTTTTTTCACGGATTGTGTAATTGAGAAATGGGCCGTCTATTTCTTTCCGCAATCATTCGCAGCTACATTTCCCCTCAAAATTTTTAATTGTACTGCGTCATGTAGCAAAATGCTGATCACAATTCATTTTCCAAACGACCGCGTAATCATGCAGTTTCTAACCGCAATTTGACGAATACCGCTTAAAAAATACCACCCTTTTGGAATGCCCTCCAAAAAGTATGGTCGAGGGAAATGTTCTGTTTGTTGATTCATTCCTCTTTCCAGCGAGAGAATGAATTGGCCTGAAGAGAATGAGATCACGGACAAAACTTTTTCGACAATAATACTGGTTATTCTATCCATGCTTACAGAATTATTCCAGGTCCTCGTCTCCGGGCTCAATCTGCTACGAATACGAATACTCGACCGCTTCAGAGTCAGTCTACCCATCTAATTTTTCCCTTGATGACACAAAGCTTCGGATTCTGCTCAACTCTTTTTTCTGGAAAGAAATGGAAATCCTATATTGTAACCTTAAGACACGACTCGCAATCCTCGCCGTATTCCGAACTTCGTTCGCAACGAGAGCGCAGAGGAGATCAATGAACGCGGTTAGTTATTTCATGCGATTGAGCAAAAGTAAAACGTAACATCTAAACGCTTTTGAAACATGAACGTTGGCATGTTGCCGATAGCAGGATCCTCGATTAGAATAAAAATAAGAAAAAGACTAATATTCGTGGAATAGCTCAAACTTCACGATTTTTCAGAAGTTCGAGCCACAACCATTACTGAGGAACTTATGGCGGAGATATCGGATGAAGAAGAGTCCAATGGAGAATCCACTGTGGAGAAGATGCCTATCGACCCGTTCAAATGCAAGTTATTCTGTCTTGACTTGAAACGTAAAAATTGTAAAGATGCTCATTAAAGCGTTGTTTCTCGTGAAATTAATTTAATTCTTTTATTATAGTCAATTCGAGAAGAAGCATGCGCTCGGTCTACAGAGGAAAGCTGCTGGCGAATTCGGAAGGTACGTTTAATATTTCAAGCTTGTTGTGATCTCCCAGCTTTCTCTACATCTTTCTTTTGCACACTCTCTCCCTTCATCATTAAATGCCAATTAATCTCGACATAATAAACAAGCTGCATTAACGGACTAAATTACATTCATTCAGCCCCTCGCAACAACAAAGATTTCCTCGGGTCGCTCTTCGACGTTCATCTCGATATGCGCCCCTGTAAGATGAACATTTCGATTCTCAAAGCACCTCCTTAAATAACCGAAATTTTCAGGAAGAGATTTTTCCACACCGATGATCAAAGTTCGGTGGGATTAGCAGAGTCTAATTGTTTGGCTTTTCAGCATGGGTCGATGAGAGCTTCGAGTACAAATCGAGCCTTCCTGAAGTCGTGCCAACCTGTCCCGAACTGAGCTCCCTTCTACTCACACAGTTCATGCGGTACCAGTTATGGAAGGAACAGTTCCCCGATGAGTCGGCATTAAGCCATAAAGTGCGAGACTACATCGACTTCTTTCGGGAGGAGTTCAGAGGTTTGTCCAATTATCTTTATGGATTAAAGGGACATGGAAGCGAGAAACTTTTTGAAACCGAATATGGCAATACTTGTAAGGTACGTTCCTTAGACGATAATAAAGATAATAGCGTTTGAAAAATATTTTTAAAAAATTTCTAGAGTGAAACATTTACTTGTTCCGAGAATACCTCGATTCCATTTGCCTCGTTACTATGCGCTAAGCGCAGTAAGATTGCGCCTTGGCTGGGAAACGATTTTTAGAATATCTCGCGAAACTGAAATTTTTGTGCACTCTGGTTTTGGTTTTTATATTATTTAGGCGATAAACTTTCATATGAAAGCCAATCTTTTTGGCTTCCATGTCCCTTTAAGGAGTAAGAAAATCAAAAGGCATAGTCAGTATTGAAATATTCAGAGACGAACAGCGCAGGATGTATCGAGATGAACGAGGCGATTGTCCTCAACGGAAAGACCTTCGCCATTCCGTACGCTTTCTGGACAGAAGAACACTCAAAATACTATCCGCACGGTAGGTACTCTAGACCAATATTGTACATAGCTTAAAGTTACACCAAAAATTTGTTTTTCAGTTCGCAGGGCAATCGACTCGACTCCGGAACACCTGGTTCATGCGAGAATCGAGCGCATCCCCTTCACTTTGACCCGTCAAGTCGTCAAGCCCTTCGTTGGATTCTGGCATGAATCTCAAGGAGCTGGAGACCTTCCCTCTGTCGAATTCTCCGCGAGGATCGTCAGTGGTGAGTCGTTCTACTTATCACATCTATAGGAAAAGCGTTGACAAGGCTAAGGAGTTAAAGAAAGCATTCATGGTATTACTAGAAAGAACAGAACAGAGAAGAGATTCTACAGATTCGGTCAATCGAGCCATGTGCCATAAGACAATTCGAAGCGCAGTCTGGAACAGAACAAGACCTCCTATGCACGATGTTGAACCTGAAGCGAGGGATACCATCAAGAAGATCTTCGAGGATCTGATGAGTAAGCTCCAACTTTGTTTGCCGAAGTAAGGCACTATAACGGTGTGATATTAACACTAGCAAAAATATCTAGGCGAATCTGTCAAGACAAGGATCTGTCGATATCTAGAGGAACTTGGCTAATCACGTTGATTGGTAACGGATCTCACTTCAGATGAGACGATCCCCTTCTCTTATGCCTCCCGTCTTCCGGAGTTTCTGATTCTTGGCCGTCCACTTACCTTCGCGCGCAAACCCGAGATATGGAATAACGAGTGGGACGCACTTTATCCCATTGGTGAGAATTTGTTAGTTAATAAAATTGTAAGGGAAGGAGTTATCGGTTACGAGGTAATGAGGAAACTATGTTGAGAAGTGATGTTGTCGGAGGACCTTGCATTCGAGGATGTTCATGTGATCCGACTTCTGGAATTCACATCGTTAGATACTAACACAGTGAAATATAAGCTTTCTTTTTAGTTTCAGTGGCCTCGGAAGATACACTCTATTCCGAAGCATTCTTTGTCTACAAGGGAAAGAAGCTGACGACGGTGGCTGAAAGGATAATTGCTCCGGGTTCGTTCGAAAAGATTTTGACCTGATTTTAACCTTCAAAGAGTTTAGAAAATGCATTGTCTCAAGAAAAGTTATCAATGATTATGCAATTCAGAGGAGGAGTTCAAGTTCGTCAATCGTGACACTTCTAGTGAGATGGAAGAGGGAGATGGAAATGTGGCGAATGATGAGAACGGTAAGTTTGTTTATAGGATAGGAACTGGAAAGAATAATGAATTCTCTATTGCGCTGTGAGAAATGAATTTCAAGTCTCTGTTTAAGAACCGGCTACATCTGATGAGACTCGCACTGCGAGTACAACCTCTTCAATGACTGCGAATAACGGAAGGGTGCCGAAACGTGTCAGAATTGGAAAGAGTAAGTTAGCAAAGTCATTCATAATTTTTCCGCGATCTATGCAATACAGAGAAGGAGAACGTGAAAAGCGAAAAAGAATAAATGCACGACAAATAACCTTTTAGAAGTACTCGTCATCAAGTTTCCGACAGATCAAGAACAGTGAATATCTTCGTGGACAGGCAAATCTCGAGATGCGAGTGTCCGTGTGATAAGATAACAACTTTATCAATTTATTTAGACATTACCAGTTATCACTCTATCTGTAATCATTCTCTATTCGTATCATGTTCTGTGCATAAGACTAGTTTCGTTGAACAATCCTTTATATTCATGTAACAACAAATCCGCTGTGCAACTACGTATTTACCAGTCGTATCGCTGTTACATATTATGAGTAAACTGTGTTATTTATTATATATTGGGTGTCTTACTTCATCCTTCTCATCCGTGATGATGAATGCGACCGTGGCGAGCTGTAGGTCATTAAAGGTGGTGTAAACGGAATTTTTGAGGCACTAATCAGGCCTGCTTCTTGTGATTTTAGGGTGCTATTTCTAAACAAAATAACAGTAAAAAACGTGAGCGAAAAGTTGCTTGATGTACAGGGAATTCAAAAAATAACGGCGCGAACAAGTATTTAGATTGAGGGTTGAGGCTACATCCTAAGCATAAGAAGGACTTCGTCTCCTCTTCCTCCATGTCCTTTATGATCAGAATAGGGTCTGGTCGTTAGGAGGGTGGCGAGGGGAAGTCTAGATATAGATTTTCAAGCATGGCGAATGTTCGGGAAGTGAGCATTCACTTTTGAGAAACAACAGTTAGAGTGAATGGTAGGTACCGGCCCATGACTCCGGCTTAGCTAGCCAGCTACATATCTCAACTTCCATTCCCTCCGAGTTCCTTTCCCAGCAGTCTCCGTTCCATGCCATGCCCATAACCAAGCCTCCATTATATTTCACTTTATTGTTTAGACTACGCGAATAGGATAAGGTACAGAAAAAGAGAATGAATAAGAAAGAAAGAGCAATGAAATGAGAATTGATAAGATAAGATTCGAGTCACCTCAGCTCCTTAAGCATAGTTGGTGGGACTTGTTGCTAGAGGTTAGTCGACTATCTTACTAAACGGGTCTATAACCGAAGCCATGACTATCTTGACTCTTCGCTTTTACTCTATATGTACATGAACATCTCAGTCGTAGTCTGACCTCTAACTAATCTTTCTACGTTCCAGTCCTAGTCATGTTTTACTTGGAATCAGCATTAGCTCATTCTATTAATGTTCCGGTGGACAGCACGCGTCGTGAATGGGGAGTGGACTGATAGATAAAAAAGGCAAATGACAGAGCAACTTTCTCCCCCATAGAGTTCACACCCGCAGTGGATTGCGAGAGTGTGCATCTCGTTTTCTGTTGTACAGTCTGATTTGTTTTCGCCTATCGTTTCTCAATATCAGAATTTCAGGGGCCACCTCTCATTCTTCACAGCACACTTCTGCAAATAAAATCTGCTTCTACCCTGCTAAGATCATTTCTGAAGGTAGGCCGCGTGACGCGTCTTCTTTCTCCGCTTCGATCTATCCATCGCCTTAGTCTTCTTCAACTTTGAGCCTAGTGGACGCATACCTATTGCAAAGCGTTCTGCGAATAAACTCTGCTGTTTTCCTTGCTATTATGAATCCAGAACGATGAAGGGGTCCACATGACGTGTCTTCCTTCTCCACTTCGATCGATCAGTAGCGGTGATCTCCTTCAACTTCGCTATCTTGATGTCCTATCCAATCGTATCCTTCCATCCGTCCTCGCGGCCTCTTCCCATCTACCTTAACTTCCCACGCTGCTGCCCTCGCTGCACTCTCCTCATCCCTCCTCAGGACGTGTTTAGCCTTCCTTCCCTCATCTTCTCTCCTTTCTCCGCAACTCTCATATACGATGAAGACGCTAGAGAGAGATCGAAATTAAAATGAGATGAGTTCAGAAGGAGACAATGTATAGAAAAGAGTACTGGAACTGATGGGAGCTTCGCGTTACGGAAGACCATGTGAGCAAAAGGCAGAGAGACTCTAAACGGTAGAAGGGAGAGGACGGTCTGATTAGCCAGCATTCGAAGCCAAATCGAAATTAAAATGACAGGGACGGTTTGCCCCAGAAGTCTGTTGGATACCTCTGTGACCTGTGCCTAGTGACCGAGGGACTATGGCTGATTGAGAGAGCACCGGATGGGAGAGATATATTAAAGGGCTGAATGAGGCACAGCGCGGATAATTGCGAAGACTTTTCGTTTATCTGCATCGCTGTGAGCGCCGTCCTTTTCCTCTGTCCACATGTGGTTATCTCGCCCCATTCCTCTCCTCCCATCTCCGTTCACTCGCATTCTGACCTCACTAAGCCTTCTCTATCATTCGAGCAACAGCAATTGACGACGCAGTCTCTCAATTCTCCTCCCACTCTCATACTATCCGTATGCCGGCAGAGGACGACTCTCATAGCGATTCAGATGAACGAAACGTGTCTTTAACTATCCACGCCATCCGCGCACACTTTCAGTGCTCCAATGTATCACTCCTTATCGCAATTTTTTGCACTGTTCCGTCTTTGCTTGCTCTTTAATCGTGTGCTCCTTGTAAACCGCATAAACTATCTATATATGCTTGGGGAGTGGGGTGTCGGGAATCGAGAGTAAGAGAGATGATTCTGAAGTTGTAGCATTGAGTCACCATTGACGAGGACAAATCAGGAGATAACAAAGCGGAATACCATAGATGCACACTTTCCAAATCATATGAGTGATTCGGGATCCAATCAATAGTACACGAAGGACTGGTTGTGTGGGCGGTCGGGGTCAAGACTACATATTAGGTCTGTGCATAAGTTCTGCAACGAAAACTGACCTCAGATTTGTTTTAGTATAACTTTATTAGAACTCAACCTCAATCTACAATATAGTCACCATTACTGTCTACAACACTCGTATACCGCACAGGCAGTTGGTTGATTCCATTTGACCAGAAGAAGAGAGAGGCTGCGAATCGAGAAAGTGGGAGATCTCCGATTTGAGTGGATAGAAATCAGCGAATTTCTTCTTTGCCAGGAACGCTTTGATAGGGCGGAAGAGGTGATAATCCTAGAGGGCAAGGTCAGGAGAGTAGGGTGGGTGGGGGACCGTATGCCATTCCAGTTCGAGTAGAGTAGACTGAGTCACCTTTTCCACGTGGGGCCTCGCGTGGTCGTGCAGCAGGTGGAAATTTGCTCTTCTCGGCCGCTTTTCGTTGATAGAATCCACGAGTTTCCGGAGTTGAGTACTGTAGGTGGAAGCATTGACCGTCTCTGCTTGCGGTAGTAGATCGTAGAACAGGACTCCTCTTGAATCCCAGAAGATACAGAGAAAAACCTTCTTGGGATGCAGGTGTGCTTTCGGCTGAGTTGGTGGCTCCTGTCCTCGAGGGATCCAGACGTCGACCCGAGTACTGTTATCGTAGAGTATCCTTGAGTCATCCCCGGTCACTAGATCCCCCAGGAATTCCGTCCTATTCGAGCTAAGAAGGAGAGACTACAGACAGATAACCAGCACTGGCGGATACGGACGGTCAGCCTGTGGGGGACCCATCGGGCCACAACTTTCCTGTATCCGAGATCGTGGATCCGTCGAACTATGGTTGAGTGGACACAGTGAAGGGTCTTCGACAGTTCGGTGGTGCTTGTTTCCGGATTCTGTTTGAAAGCGTGGAGAAGGGCGTCGTCATCGAGGGTCGGTGGTCGCCCTTGGCGGTGTTCATCTTCGAGATCCAGATTTCCCTCCTCGAAGCGGTATTATTTGAACAACTTCCAAGCACAGATCTACCGTACAAGTTCCGTTATTATTGGTGGTGTAGGGAGAATCGTCGACGTGCACAATAGTGTGTTTATTGTACTAAGAAATATAATGCTAACCATGGTAACAGCTTTTGGAATCCTTTTCAGCAGTAGCTGTAGAAAGAACTAGCTCTGAGCATACTGTGATGATCCTTACTGCCTGGCAAGCCGACCTCACGCTATTCAAGCCAATATCAGACAAGGTAAGAATGGTTAACTGAGAAGAAATGTTCATTCAGGATCAAAAGTCGTCAGCGCAGAGTGGGCCCAATTAGGAGGAAGTACATCAATGCAAACCGAGCATAATTCATTGTACCCCCACAACTCTATTCGTTTCTTTGAACCTTCCCATGCTTCGGCTGTTTCAGCGGAGAGTCTGAAGTGTGAGAAAAGCATACGCAAGTTTTTTCTCGAATTCAGAAAATCACCCGTCTTCCTACTCCAGTATGTCTACTTTAAAGCGAAAGAACAACGCCACAAAAAGTATTTTAATTCCTTTCTATGTGGTATGTCCCATTACAGTCCTCTCAACCCAGATTTGTAAGCAATAATATCTCAGGAGTTAGCTAGCAGAGCGTTTTGCTTATTTGGTTTAGAACTTAGACAAATAGTTTGCCAACCCTGATCGCTACGCTATCATGTCTATGCTTTTCCTTACAAAGTTGTACAGTCTTCTACCATTACTTTGCTCTTCATTTGTTTCTAAGATGAATAATTTTGTTAAAGCCTTAGCGTATCTCTAGATGTTCCGCCAGACTTAGATACGCATAGGCGACACTTATAGAGAATATCTGCACGTAAAAAGGAGACTCAGGACGGCTCAAATATAAGGCGGCTCAGGATACTTCGACTAATCCAGAAGTAAAAATACAATGGTAGATAGAAGCCACTTAATTCCGCACTTACTTTACGCAAGAATGGACATGACGATATATTATTAACGAATGAGTTCCGCGAGGGGAAGGATAACCACGACAAGTCAATGAGCAAAAACTAGGTTAAGATAACAATCTTCAATAATTTAACAGTTAAAAACTACAATAAAGTAAAAAAACAAAAATTACGGTTGGGACCATCCAGGACCGCTTTATTCATTCTAGTGATGGACCATTTTATTCTACGTGGGACTATTCTGCGAAAACCGGGACCGATATAATCCGGACCGCCTTGTTCATTTTGGGACCATTATAACCTCTGGGCCGCTTTATTCTTGGACCATCTTAATTCCAGGGACCGTCATATTCATTTCGGACCGCCTTATTCGTTTGGGACCGCTATATCCAATAGAATTACTTAAAGGGAGGAAGCATCCTCTAACCAAAACTTTTAAAATTCGATGAAAATTTTTCTAAGGTTTCAATATGTGCGGAAAAAGATAATAACAATAAAAAATCGAAGAACATACTCGAAAATCGCATGTTTTATTTTTTCGTTCCGGGCTTCCGTCGTTGAGAAGAATGTCGCTTTTGTCTTAATTCCTTTCGCTAAACACAGTAGCATCGTCGTTGGGCGAAATTTCAAAAAATCATTTCTCGAATACTATTAATTTTTATAA
Source organism: Micoletzkya japonica (assembly GCA_900490955.1). Lineage (NCBI taxonomy): Eukaryota > Metazoa > Nematoda > Chromadorea > Rhabditida > Diplogasteridae > Micoletzkya > Micoletzkya japonica. Next base: position 226,146 of record LS853790.1, on the reverse strand, counting down.
TTTTTCCTTTTGTTTTTATACTAATTACGGCGAAATCTTTCATATAAGCTCCACTTGAAAATCACTTCCATGTCCCTTTAAAACTGGCTTTAGCCTCACTTTTCGCCTTGCTTGAGGCCTAGTTTCACTTAGTAAGCGCATGAAATTTGTGTTGTGTTAGTAAAGGACTATTACAAACAAGGAAGGGATAGCTGAGTTGCACCTGAATTGTAGATTAGTTTTGTATGCTAGAGTAGTAAAACATATTGTTAGTAAAGCTCATCTTTCTAATCTTTTGCCTGTTTTCTTCCTTTTCTCTATTTATTTTAGGATACTGCACTCAATGTGTTCCAGGCCTTTTTAGTCATTTATATTTATTTATGTTTAGTTTTTTCTCATAGTACTCCACTCAGATAACATAGAAAATCTCATTTGTTCTCTTGTACGATTACTCCTTCATCATATGTCGGATATGCAGTGCTATTTAAATAAAACATGAGATTCGTTTCTTTCATACAATGTTTAATATTCTTTCATACAATGTTTAATATCAGAGGAGAAAAAGGGTCGTAACACCCCGCGCGGCCTATCTACAGTGTAAATTCAGCATCAATTTTCTCGAAAACGGTCCTGAAATCGGAACTTTTGACTTCAGTGTCGGAATCAGCGGGTCCGAATCTATTAGGAACAATATGTTTCGTACTCTAATTTCATTGCGACCTTACAACCTCTCCTTGTTAGAGAAGCACCGGACCTTCGAAGTCTTGTACGCTTTTCGTAAAAGTCGATTTGTACGCTTTTCGTAAAAGTCGATTGCTCGATTGCCTAGAGTCTACCGAGTACATTTTTGTGCTATATTATAAAGCAGCGTCGCACTTTCTCTCGCATTGTTATTATCATGAATTCACAACCAAACATGAAATGCATGCCATTGTGTTATATCAGCACGTATTATAAAGTTCCATTTGTAGGACTTTCATTCTAAATCGTCGATTAAAGGTGGTGTGAACAGAACAACATTAGAAACTCCCGCCACGAAGAGCCTGTACAAGCTCAAAAGATTACGGTAATGACAGCCAAGCTGAACATTCGACCAAACGCAATTTTCCGCAAACTATTCTACGGATGGCATACTGTATCGGGTCGAAATAATTGTTCGCGCCGTTATTTTTTGAATTCCCTGTACATCAAGCAACTTTTCGCTCACGTTTTCTCAGCAATTTGCGAATGTTTTTCATTTTTACTGTGATTTTGTTTAGAATTAGCACCCTGAAATCACAAAAAGCATGCCTGATTAGTGCCTCAAAAATTCTGTTTACACCCTTTAATGCTCTCTTTCTGCCACCTCAATTGTGTCAGCTGCTTATAGTGCTTTTCTGACATTTGATCTCGTTGTCAAACGATATTGGGATGATTCAGCTGTCGCTTTCCCTAACTGAAATTGACGTGAGTTTCTATTTTGATGGGAAATTCCATCAAGAGCTCAGCGTTTCAAATATATGGAAAATAAATCAAGTAAGTCTTCAGATAACAAGTGTTTTATTTGAATCAAAATAAGTAGTTTTGTGCGGCAACCAGGTTTTGTGTATTTTGTGTGTTTGCGTGATGGATACAGCCGGTAGATCTAGGTAATCATTTTCATCCCAAATAATTCTAAGGTGACCTATATAACAGAGGTTTTCCAACCTAGAATGTTTCAAAGCACAAAGTGTTAAAAATGCGGGTGCCATTCCAATTGTAGCACGTCTCCATCCCAAGTGGTCCAAGGCTGCAACCGTACCACCCCGCAAGCACGATTTACCGTCTAAAGTAAAGTGCACAAAACCACACGTACACCAAACCCGTTCGTCTTTCTCTCAAGTATGCTTACACCCAAGCCTCAATGAGCTTATTTTCGAGTCTGGACGTGAGCGTGTAGTTTTCATAGGCGTATGTTAGAGTAGGCAGAATTGGTAAGGACAGATCGGTGCTTATTGAATGAGAATTATGCAGCATGAATTTCGTGCCCGATTGTTGTCAAGAGCCAACTTTGATTGAGGTACCTCCTGCCCAAGTACGCCCATCTATCTACCAGTCTGACCCTGTGGCCGCATGTGGTGACTTCACGCGCTCTACAGCTCGCTGGCAAATCTATAGCTCAGCTTCAAAAGCTGAGTATCAAAAACACCTGTTCGTGTTCTACAAGCGGGTGGAAAATGCTTGGCTTTATCACACACAATGTACAGCTTATTTCGGGTTGTAGACGTTCTGGTTGAGGATGTTGCCTTGGTTTCTGTACTGGCAGGCAACCAGGACGTTGTTGCCCGGGCACAGCGTGATCCCGCATCCGAGCTGCGTCGAGCCCGCCCACGCCACCTGCACAGAGAACGTTCAGCTTTGCCCAAGGTATAATTCTATTTCACAGCTTTTCTAATCGTTAAGCGTGGAAATGAAACAAATAGGGCTTGCCTGCGTCGCATGGCCGATGCCGGTATTGAATACGGCCATGGTCAGGTTGACGGAAGGCCATCCGTACGTCTGGAATTCGCTGACCCACGCGTCCGTCGCCGCCTTGCCCTGTCCAGCCACCGTCACTCCGGCACTCGACCACGCCGAGTACAGGTTCTCCCCGAGGTTCACTCGGTTGGTCGAGTGCTGCATAACACACGTGTTCGACACGGCCTGCGCGCTCTTCTCTATGTCGCATGCCCACGTGAGGGCGGGGATGGGAGTCGCCGCGGCCGGCATCTTCTTGCCCTTCGCCACGTACTTGCCGGCCGAGATCGTACTGCGGACGGTGTTGTGGGCTGTGAGGAAGGCCGTGACCTCCGTGGCCGGAATGCCACCAGAACAGGCACACGATATGACTGAAGAAGATTGAAGAGAGTCATAGGTAGGGAGCATGGAAGCGATACAGTCTTCCTTTCCTTCTTTACCTACACCGTGCACGGCAGGCAAGTTATAGGGACGGTTAGTAATTGGAACTGTGGAATGGGAGGGCTGGTGAAGACTTACCAGCAACGAGCGCAGAAGCTAAGAAGAGACGGAACATCGTGGACAGCGTGAGGAACGGGGCAGGTAGTCGGGCTTATATCGTACTCGGAAGGCGCAGCTGCGAATACAGAAAACGTAGAGGGCTCGTGACGACAGGAAGTCAAGGCAGACATCTGGACGGAGGGGACAACTGAGCCACGATACTCGTGAAACACTCCTGCACGCCTTCTTTTTCTTGTGATCTTTTTTAAGATTAAAATTCCATCGATTTTATAACGCTTCATGAAGCAAGGACGATAAATGCTATACGTTTATTATAGCTTCCTGCATTCCCTTTAACCATCGTAATTGGAAGCATCAAAGATGAGGTAGATTCTAGTCACGTTTTCAATATCCCATACGCTGAGCCAACACATCCATTTCAGAGGGATGAGAGGACGAGCGAAATTATTATCGTTATTTCTGTGCACATCTGTACATACGCAACATGATGATACGCGGATAGCTAGATTATTCGATTGATCAATTAATTTCTGTATCGGCACACAAGGGAAAACGAAAAAAAAGAAAATAGAAAAAAAAGAAAATAAACAACGAAAATATATTCGGCAGACAAGATGCAAAGGAGAACTCTGTTGGAGTAGGTTATTGTTGTCTTCTGTTGCTGCGCGCTTTCATTTGCTGTGTATATCATGCTATTGGAGTAATCGTTAAGGATATTTCAGAGGCCAACCGGGCTTCACGAGATGTCGTGGTGGTTTTTCGTCTATTGGGCACTTGGATCCTAATAGTAATTCGGTTTTTCGGAATCCTTTTTTTTCAGTTCAATCACCTTTATCGAGACTATCAGTGGATTGGGGTCCAAAGTAGGGGTAGCTTGATATAGACGGGAGAGGTCATAGACTTCGAATCTTCTTCAAATGTACTCACTCAGTCCGAGGTGTATATCTTGAGTATCCTCTTGACTCTCGCTTGGCGTTACTCCCCCCACGTACGCCAAGTCTTCAGGGGGGAGGATTCTTCTTTCTTGTCCTGGGTGGAAATTGCGTGGACAGAGAGACAGAATTCGGAATCCTCATGATGTAAAACTAACCTGACGGCTGCGCAGAGCGAGATGAGAGAGAGAAAGTTTATCTTTTGAACAGGATAAAACAGAAATAACTTATAAATTAAATGTACAATGTGGATAAAGAAAGACAAATAAGTTACAGACAACTGTGTTCGTAACATTGTTAAAATTAAGTTAAATATTGCCCTACTTTCAATGTCAATGACCCCATGAATAATCTTATATGTGGTAACTAGGTCGATATTGGCTCGTCGATATTAGATCCGGGTAACCATTGTCAATCTCTGCCTTCTCATTTCCCCTTAACGGAGCTTCAAGAGAATATAATACCTGTTAATGAGATGTGAAAATTATACAGCATAACTGATGGTAACTATGTTTTATATCAAGATAAACAAAAACAAGGTTCTTGGATTGAAGATGGCATAAGCGTAGCAGCTTAACTAATGAGCTATAACAATAATTTTCCACAAATAATCATAATAAAAAGCAGTTTTCGTTCTAAAGAACTCATTTTCTCAATTTTAGCACCATACTTCGCCTTCTCCCCTCTGCCCTCTCCACTGCCGTTGGTAACGCACTGAAAGGAGCTGTGTCCTGGACCCGTTTCCAACAACAAACGAAGATGCGATGGCGCTTTCCTTGCCTCTTCAACGTATTTACCCTCTCGCAGTATATTCGTCATAATAGTTCCTTATATTCATTCAATTTTTTATAGTAACCCTGTTTGAAAATATAATACTTTACACAAGGTGGATTCTTATAAAAATTTTTCTCTGAAGTACTGGTCAAGGGATGGTGCAGAATTCTTGAGATCACATTTTCTATGTGAGAATTGGCAAGAATTGCGCTAAATACGCGGAACCTGAAAAAAATGATTATATATTTCCCAAGCTACATACACTGGTTCTATGCTGTCTCTAATTCCTTTCACCTCTTGTGTCTCATCTCTCCGTCTCCGGTTGGAGGCGTAGTACATCAGGAACATTTAGCTCAAAAGGTAGATAGGCAACGAAATCTTTCTTGTTTCATAACATCTTTACTTGACAATAGCTTCTATGTCCTTTTAAATGCTCTCGATCTACTGTTCTAATTTCTCTGCTGTCTTCCATCTCGGTCATCAGGATGATTCTGACAGGAGTTTCCTTTATCTCTTTTCCTACGTTGCTCGATTTGTTGCCTTGGTTCCGGTTAACTTTTTTTCTTATTGTATGTTTTGCGTTTTCATATTCTGAAAGAATTTTTCTTTTAGATTTGCGATGCTTTTGCGGAATACAGTTCGGACTGAGCCGCCGAAGAAACAAAAATTCTCCTTAGCATCGGTAATCTTAACTCGAGTATGAATTCTGTGTTGAACAGTGAAATCGATTTGTTTAACTTTTTCCAATGCTTGCGAGCTAAAACACGAGAACATTTTCAACTTAAGCGAACGTACTAAATATGCAAAAATGGATCAAAATCATTAATATGAAAACAAATAGGTGCTCTTGGTTGGATCCTCACTGCTAATTCTGTATATGCTACTGCAGACAGAAGATATGTCATTTCCTGCTATCATCGGTTTTGTTAACCGGGTAAGCGTGTTACCTACTTCTCTCTAACTAAAGAAAGACTTGTAGAATTTCCAATAAAATATAGCAGCCATCGAACTTCTAATAATTTCAAACTTTCTTACAGATGCCATAGAGTTTTAAATTTGGGGCACAATTCCTGTAATACAAACTTCATATAGTCTGGAGAATCGGAACGTATTATTCGTGATTCCGCCGCTACGGTGTTTAGCGAATTTTCACACTTGAAACAACGCCGTTTTTTTCCAAGACAAGATTTCAGAAACATATAGCTTTTTAAGATAAGTACCACTTAGAGTTTCATGTGGTACATACTAGAAGTTGATTAGACTGTTTTCAAAGGCAAGGGAATCAGCGCTTCAAACGGAATGATTATATCTTTCCATTTTCTCTATTGTATAAGGACGCGATACTCCACTTTCATCGGAACAAAAGATTCTGGTCAGGACGGCTTCTCGCTCATTCGGGAGGGTAACGCGTTGCTCACGTCTGCCTCTGGTTCGTTGGATGATTCACATCCCTTCGAGATCAGTTGCTTCTTCCCCGTTCTGGAACCGGAGGATATGAGCTTAAAAGTAAGCCGGGAAGGATGAAGAAAAAAGGTAGAATAGATGGATAGACTCTTTTCTACGACTTTTAAATGCAGTGAACCACAATGGCATTTTCAGAAGCACATCAAACACAACAGGGAAACCAACTGCACATCTCGCTATCAGTATAATAAGGTTGTTCTGAATCGTTCTCCTAACCTAATTTCACATTTTTATCTCGTTCATTTCTATATTAAACTTTAATTATGTTATTTTTTTAAGACTTCTATATTCTAGGTTCTTTCTCGTGCATCCGATGGCAGCATAAGAGTAAATACAGAGGGCGTTCCTTTCGAATTTATATGCTTCGTTAGAGTGATCACGGGAGGTCTGCAACCGGTTGTGAACAGAATCGACTATTCTACACCAGCCGAGGTAGGCTGTTTCTGCGAAGGATTCTGTTAAACGCGCACTCTTTCAATAAAATTTCAATAAAAAAGAAGCGTAAAATTCAGTCTCCAGCAAAGGTTAACTTAGCTTGCAATGAATAGTTTCAGTTGCCTCTTAATAAACCGTTCGTCATCAACGCGGACAATTATCTAATTACTTGTATAAAGGGCAACTCTCTTCCGCCCACACAACCCCCGACTCAGAACAAGGTTACATCAACTGAGCAGTTGTTTCTTTAAAGTAAAGAACATCATTCTGTGATTTTTGTTTATTTATTTTTGTTTTTGTTCTCACTACTCCTCTCTCATGTTTTCTTACTATTCAAAAACAATGAACAATGCTTTTCAGCGTGGCAACGGGCTATGGCGCAACTTCGCCCCATCGCAAGTTTATCCTAATACTATAGTTGAACGATCCTTTATGGGATTGGAAAACAAAAATATCAGCGGCTTAGTTATCGGTGAGCTTTTCATTTCCCTTCGGTTCAAAATTGAAAAAATACTATCAAAAATCAAGAGTATTGTATAATTGTATAATTCGTCATGATTATTACCCACCGCGCTTAGGCGTAGAATGTGAGGGGGGTGGGTTAGAATGGGCACTGCCTTCCGCAACCTGTTTGACGTGTAATATTCTTTCCTATGCCGTTGGGATGTGAAGCGCCAAGTGGCGCGTAGCCCGGGTGGTATTGAAATAATCACGAAAATTGTAAAAGAGACAAGTATCGGAACAGTATAATATACGATACAAAGTTTCAATATAGATCCACCACCGCCACGCCAACGTTCTAACGAATTTAATATGGACACTCTATCTATATCCATGTTGGTTCGTATTGTTAATTATTATCTAAAGTTAGCGCAAGAGGCGAGAAATTTGGGCGAATTGAACGAAAATGAAAACGAATTTTAGTGAGCTGGAAATTTCATTATATTATTTAGAACAGTACGGAAGCACTGCAGAACTTGAAATAAGCTAAGACTTACTTTGATAACTCATTGTTTGAGGCCTTTGATTCCACGTCTCGCTCGCAATTTGCTCGGCATATGATAAAGAGCTCCGCTTTTATGAAAGAGCTCGGATTCATAACTCTACTAGAATATAACAAGGTAAGCTACCTATTGCAAATTGCGGCTTACTGTCTAGGCTTACTGTCATTCTAGTTCTGTTAACGTGAGCACCTTATTTAATTTTTTACGATATGATTTTTTTCTGGTGGGCGACAATTCATCTCCGAACATCAGCCCCATACTCGCAGATCCGTTCAAGGAAACGGAGAACATGCCCGATCTGTAAACACCTTTATTTATTTTTATCTGAAACTGTAGATAAAAATTCAGTCACTAAATTTATAGTGTTTGGTTTATGATAAATTGTTCGAAATAGAAGCGTATCCATGAGAGGATCGAAAACCATTATGCAAACGCAGTTTTCTTGATCATATCAGGAAATAATTATGGTCATATTTTCAAGAGGTTTAGTGTCCACGTTTCTTTCTACCGTCACAGGCATCTGAAACTAGTCAATTTTCTCTCAGAGCCTCACCCTATTAATTCAGGGATCAATTTAACGACGTAAACATGGAGAAGATCTTGCCATCCGGAAAACGCATTGCGCCAGATACGATTAAGTTTGCTTGGCAGCAGATGGAAAGTAAGTTGATTTACGGTGTAGAATGCTTCATGCTGAAGTTTTGTGTTTTATCACGCTCTAATTACTGTCTTCGATTTTTTTCCAAAATGCAAAATTATGTACGCGATAGTGGCACCATTTAGAGCGCGGTTGCGAGACGATGTTCAATGATGATATTGCGACAACCGACCGCGGATTGTACCACTACAACAGCTTTGGAGAGTTCAGGTACAGATCAACTTTACCTCTTTCGCTGGGTCCTGCTCTACGACATGTTTCGTTTGCGAAACTTGCTACAGATAAGTGAAGATGTTCACCGCTAGTGAGAACCACGAAAATCAGATTGATAGTTGCGCCCGCTTACTGATTGTCAGATAATTAATATTCAGTTTTCTTGTATTTAGCTCGAGCAGTAGTTGGAGCTACAATTAAAGAATAGGCAATATAAAATTGTAAGTCTCTCATTCAGACTGGGCTTTGGCAAGAAACCCACCACTCACTACTACCGGCCACACTACGTTTCACTTTATAGAGTTTGTAGAACTTTTTCAACATTTTGCGAAAAGAGGTTTTGTTTATAACCGAGGTACTAATTATTCTTTTCAGACGCTAGCTAATCACAGTCCCTTCTGCTTCGATAATCGTTTCCTTTCGGCAGAGTTCATGATTCCCTGGTATCTGGACCTTGTCAACCCGTGTAGGTTTACATTTTGAAATACGTGGAAGAGCATTTATGCATTGAATGGATTGCAATTAGATTTCACTATGCATTTAATTAACGCAATTCCACTTTTCATGAAGAACAAATAAATAATTGATTGAACAGTACAAGTAAAAAGGAGTAAGAGGGTTCAACGAACAATTTAGGTAATAGGATAAGCTAATAAGCATAAAATAAACTTGAGTTTTATAGATAAGAAGTGCTCGTTCTCGTTCTCGTTTATCACACATCTTGCGCACGATGATGCTAATGAGTTGGAGAGGGCAGACGACACTCTTTATGAGAACCTCAAAAGGATCAACGAGTCCGGTGGGAAGGGAATGGCTGACAATACGGCTATTTCAATGTAGAACACGTTTTCAAGACGTTATGCATCATATTATTTCGAAGATGCATTTCTTTTCGAAAAAAAGCAGTTTATAGGAAGCAAATTTTTTACTTTAAAAAGGGTTAAACCTAACTGTGATTTAACCCCAGGCGTTCTCGACAACACAGTACTTATTTTAATGGGCGACCATGGACATCGCTTGAACAGTATAAAGGTTTCCTGATTTGTTTTTGAAGCTTTCATGCACGGAGAACTAAATGCTTCGCACAGCTTCTACCTTAGGTTCTTCAAATTTCGTTAGAATTCTATTTAGAACTTGAGAGAAAGCTTTGCTTAAAACTGATCAGAACACCTTGACATTGCATACCACTTTCGAAAAGGTATTTCGAATGCAAAAAATATATGGAATATTTCCCCACGACGTGACCCTAAGGAATGTTTCCCCAGCCCAGCCGGCATATTTTGCCTCCCCATACTGATTTCTGGGGAAATTTCCCAGTAGGCTGGGGAAATTTGGGTGGGGTCGCGCCGTGGTGAAATTTCGCTCTGTGTGATTATGATGATTTCAGGACGAATTCGCTGGCAAACTCGAGGCCCGTCAGCCCTTTATGTCTTTGCGTCTTCCTCCCGGATTCATAAAACGCTATCCAAAAGCATACGCTAATTTGCTGACGAATCGAAACAGACTCACATCGTAAGTAAAATTTTATGCATAACCTTATGCATATCTGGTTTTTTCATTCTTTTTGAGTCTTAGACATCAACAAAAACAATAATGCAATAAAACATGTTTGAGCAACATGGACATTCACCAGACTATCCTGGATCTGATTGAAAATCGAATGGAGACGCAGAGACCGCTTGCCAGAGGCAAAAGTGCGTTGAGTAAGGGGATAAAATCTATAAAATTTTGAAACCGATCATTCAGTTTAGGCATTCAACATATATGCTTGCTAGATTCTTCAAATTGGCCATAGTTTCTCTGCAGGTCTCTTCACTCCAATCCCCGTGAATCGTACTTGTATCGACGCTATTGTTCCCAACATTTTCTGCACATGTATGGTAAACGCGACAGAGCAAGAGAAAAATGGTGAGACGGAAAAAAATTTTCGGATTGAGAATATTTGACTATTTCGCGCGTAGTCATATAATGAAGTACGAAGTATGATATTAGTACCTAGACCATGCAAGCACAAAATGCATATCATCTGTGAAGTGCATTGCAGAAGTAAGATATATATACAACGCTCCTGTTCACCTCCTCGCAGTCAAGACATCTCTGTTACCCTTCAATTGTCTCAATATCAACACTCTCAAGTGTGCTGCTCCGCACTCTTTAGTGCAAAGCACTTTGGTGGGCATGATTTTCAGCAATGTAGTTAATATTATTTACATTGACTATTATTTTTAGACTGTCAATGATATTTATATGATTAAACAAGCTGCTTAACAAATTTCAAGATTCACTTTCGTTTTTGCCAGTAATGGAATTTGTTCTCATTTCTGATAACCACACCGAAAGTTCGTGTTTAAGCCCGTAAGAAACGATCTTCGCGACAAACGGAGGTTCCGTAGCATGCAGAAGCAAGTTCAAAGTCAGGTTAGCATTTTACACAAGTCTGTTCTTTTTTATCAAAAAATAATTCAGCAAAATTTCTAGCATTGACATGTATTTGAAAGTTTTTGGGAACAGCATAGCATAATGCACCGGCCGGGATTCGAACCCGGGTCTGAACTGTTGCCGGAAGACCGCCTTGTACCACTAGACCACCTGTGCTAGTCTCTGCGTGAAAGCTATTCCTTTCCCAAATATGCGTTTTAACTATATATATATATATATATATATATATATATATATATATATATATATATATATATATATATATATATATATATATATATATATATATATATATATATATATATACCACGTAAAGCATTCACATGCGTCTGCCAAATCCACAGTAAATATGCATCTTAACCTCGCAAAGCTTAGGGTTTCTTCACCGAAGCCAAGTGCGAAGTGATGACTGCCAAGGGCTCGCACCTCAGTCTGCTCGCTCGCACTCGGGTGGACCCCACGGGTGAGATGCACAGCTCCTCCCATCCACCCATGGTTACGGGAAGCAGTGGAATGTGCGGCTATAAGGTATGGTTAGCGATATGTAGGCCAGAACCTTCGAATAATTGGATATCTTTCAAAAAGGTATTGATTTTTTGAAGTAGCAATTTTGAAACGTTAGATTTCAGAATATCGACAACGTGTGCGCTTGTGAATCCAAATAACAGACGGGAAGAAGAGTAGAAATATGGGTTACCATTCAAAAGCTATTTTCATCTTGTATGCCCTCGTATTGCACATTACACAGTGATCTGACCAATGCAAAAAGGGGAAGTCAAGCGCGAGTCCGAGCGCAGAAAAACAACATATTTATCTTGCCAGCGAGGTCTGCCCTTATATTGTCGCATTTCCATTAGGACCGGATCACTGTGAATTTTAGGAAATTATCATCATTGTTTACTTACTTTTTGTTTTTCTTTCCATCCTTCAAATTTTCATTTTTGGCTGTCTGATGACCAAAGAGGGTCAAAGAGGTTATGCTGAATAATATTTTAGAGCCTTAGTTGTATAGTGCTTAGGCAGCATACACTGTAACCTTTACTCAGCATCTAGATCTAGAAGTGACTTCTTAAGAGACCACGGTTTCGATAAAGAAACTGTACTTTAATTTTGTGAACAAAAGAGATAAAAAATTGACACATTTGCAATAGAAAAAAAAAACTAAAATAGCAAAGAAAGGATACATTCATGACGATAAGTAGGCGAGTGAAGGAGAACAGGAGAGGACGGACGGAATGCACGTGCGCACGAATTATAGAGAGAGAGGGGGGTTGTAGGGAGGGGTTGGCGGAAGGAAGGGAGACAGTCTAGCTAGACGTCACTTTGTTCATATTGAAAAGGGACAAGACCAGAACGGACACACTTCCATCTGTTCGTGATTGGATGAACTGGAATTGAGTGAGAATACTGCACACTGAATTTATCAAGGTGAATCCAATAAAGATGGTTGCTTCAAGAATGCTTTTTTCCTTAGGTCATCCACAAATAGTTTCACTCTGTACTCTGTTCCTCTCTTATTGTGTGTCTGTTCCTCGCACAGGACCCACGCAGTTGGAGATGTCTTCTGCCATCTGGTCCATTTCCCTGGCGCGTTGATTCGCTACCGAAATGCGACGGGCCTGGTGCGAGTCTGTGTTAAACGGCAAAGGGTTTCGAATGTAACTCCGTGTTCACTGCTCTACTAAGCTTCCGCCATGTTTAGTTCGGCTGTACTATCAGCTCATCACTCATTCTGTTCTGACTTTCTTCCCGCTTGCATATCGGTGACGACATCCTCCTCCAATTACATATTGTCGGATGAATGTTTACTTGTGCTATTTACACCGTTATTAGTGTGTGTAAGTGGTCATATGAGAGGCGGGAACAAGAGGAGAGAAGCAAAAGGATAATGGGGATTGAGACGGGGAAGGGTTGCGCGCAGTTGTGTTACGATAGTTGTTATGTGGCACGGTTTGTAAGACTATATCCCTCGAGTCTAGTAGATATTGTGGCCTGGTGACCGAAAGGGGTGCGATTATCTGAATTGGTAGGAAGATGATGGGCTCTTCCTTGGCGATGCACTACGGGAATGTTGGTAGGTACTCATGACAATTCGTGTAATGAAGAATATTATTGACGATAGTTAAGGAGGGAGAGAAAGTAGTGGAGTCTAGTGTGGTGGAGCCCTGAGGTTAGTCGAAGTGGCTGAAGGGGATGATAGGGAAGTAGAAAAAAGAGAGATACGGAGGAAAGATGTGTCTGTGTGATAAGTCATGGGAAGGTGGAAGACTAGGAGGGGAAGATTGGAATGTGATAAGGTGAGACACTACAGTTATGAAATTATTGCTCCTTGTTATGTAGTCTGCACATGTGATTGCCTACTCACTATTTCAGCCCACTCTCCTCTTTTGTGCCAATACCTTTCCTAATGAACCTCAATCCCTCGTCTTTTAGCAGCATGTGTACATATTTTATTTATCGACATGCATATCAAGAAATGAAATAAAGCCATATGGGATAGAGAGTCTCTGTATGGAAAAGGACCCTTGAAGGAGCGGAAAGAGAGCGAACGTTACAGCTGAAAGGTACAGCTTGACCATCGGAGGGGTGGTCTGGAACTCGTCTAAGGCATTTGAGAGAGTACTGCCTTCGGAATGTCAAGGACGCGGTAAGTGATCATAACTGGAAAGTGGAGAGCAAGAATAGTTAAAAGTAAATATTGTAGCTACACTCAGCGAAATTTCACCACCATACAGCACCTTGTAAATCATTCACCGCACAAATTTCACCAGCCCGCTGGTGAATTGTGTATCATTCACCAGCGGGCTGGTGAAATTTGTGCGGTGAATGATTCACAAGGTGATGTATGGTGGTGAAATTTCGTTGAGTGTAGCTGTCTTATAATCCACTTTCCCTTCACTTCCCCTCGCGTCCATTTACCTCTGTCACCTCTCACCCCAAAGCAGTATATGACAGTCAATTTTTTTATTCTTTTACTACTCTTTGATGCGACGTTGCTGTCAAAAACCCTACCGCTCCGATCGATATCTTCTCTCTATCTCTAACCTCTCTCCGACTCGATCTTTCAGAGAGCTTCCTCACTTGCCACCTATCCCTTGAGGCAACTACTTAGTACGTTCTCTTCTTTGCCTATCTTCACAGTTGATTCACAGTAGGTCGCTCCACTTAACTTCTTATAACTTTTACACTTTACCCTTTTCCACCACACCTAGTAATTTTAATAGGGCCAATCTCTCTGATTCAGCTATTCCGCTCTGTATCCACATACCCTCCCGCGGGTCCAGGTCATTATGTCCGGATAGTTAATGGTTGGTCACTATGTCCGGAATAAGCGAAATACTGAGGTCACTATGTCCGGCGGGAAGGCCACTATGTCCGAAACAAACAAGTTGCTTTGCTCACTATGTCCGACTAATGATTCCTCACATCCAATGCGGGGTATCATACGTAGGCACCGACCCGAAGTATGGGTGGTAGGCCGAAATTTCTTCGGAATTTTACTTTGGTAGGCCTATATTTTCGACAAAATTTCAATTGATAGGCTTGATTTAGTACACTGGTAGTCCCATTTCTCAAAATATTGCGGGGAAGGTTGCCCACTTATGCTATTGCCGGGTATTACCAGAGGAAAACATTTATTTACCTCTTTTACGCACAATCGGTGCAACTACACTCTTCTTTTCTCTTGTCTCGTTGTCCGTTTTCGTTATCCTGAGCTAATGCGCGTTGTTTTTGTTTATATTTATATTTTATATTTATATTTTAGCGTAGGAATCAAAACTCGAATGGTGGGCGCTCGTACTCATATGCTACTGAGTGTTTTTGAATTACTTATTTCCACAGTATGAATACCAACTACCACAATATAGTGACTTTCATTCCATTGGAAGGGAACCTAGGAGTTGTTGACAATGAGAAGGCGCCCGCTCTCTCAAATCAAATCAATAGACGTTTGAACATCACAATGATGAACGTCAGCAAAAAATCGTGCATGGAAATATTTGCTAGTTCTCTCTTATTTATTGTTGATATGTGTACTATGCGTACTGAGGCAATAAACTCTTCTTTATAAATTTCGGACATAGTGATAACCTTGATCGGGACATATTGTCCTGGGCATACTCTTATTCCGGACATAGTGACCAACCATAAAATATGCGGACATAATGAACTGGACCCCCTCCCGCAGCCTCTTTATCTCGCGTTTGTAGACAATTCGCGGTTCTCTACTCCTGGGGTCAATAACAATAACTCTAACTAGTTCTCTACTGTTACTTCCTGTCTTTCCGAGCTCTTGCTCTTTACACTCTGCTACGCAAGATTCTCTAAGGTGTCAATAACCCAAAGCTTCACAGTCCTCCTTTTTAACTTGAATTCGTCCATTTATTCAAATTACCTCGATGGCAGATAATATCGTCAATACTTTTTGATCACTCATTATTCTTTCTTTCACATCATAGTGAAGACAAACTGAGCTCATTTAAAGTAGGGAAATCGATTATTTTAATTTTAAAATTAGTGAGAAAGAAGTCCAATACGGGACATTGTGAGAGCGGTCAAGTCCAGAGGGTGTAGATGAGTATAAAGTATATTGCGGAAAGGACACGGAGTCGTGTATCCAAATACGCTTCACCCCGCCTTCATCTTGAGGGATGACAGTGGGAGGGTGGGTGCGGGAAAAGCGGTATTTTGCTAAAATGGAGTGAGTAGGGGCTTCTAAGTTTACACGACTCCGTGCCCTTACCGTCCACCATCCCCGCGCCCACCTTCCCACTGTCACCCCTCAAGATGAAGGCGGGCTGAAGCGCATTTGGACACATGACTCCGTGCCCGTGGGATGGAATGGGAATGAAGGATTGCACAGAATGTGGATCAAGTAGACCAACTAGGAAATGGAATTTCACAACAATTGGGTAGTCGGGAATGTCAACTATGACAGAGGGAGTACGGTAAGGACGGAAGAAATGGTTAAGGAGAAGGAAGACGAACATTATGACTGCTAACGAGGAGGAGAAGAACGTTTCTGGTGACATGAAGCAGGAGTTGAACGTGAGTGCAATGCCCGAATACATTTGTCACCAGCCTTCCATAACTATTAGTAGAGAACGCAATTTTAATCAACTGTTGACCTATATATTTATATCGGTCGATGTGTGGTAACAAAATAAAAATCTTGCAGAGACTTCGATGTTACCTGAAAGCTCTGAAGCGAAATAGAGCAGCTCTCAAGAAAGAGATCAAGAAGTTGACGAAGAAGAAGGTAGGTATAATAAAAGGCATGTGGTCTTTGAAAGCGGTGGTAAACCTTTTACAGGTAAAATTTGATTCAAATGAATGTCTTAGGAATATCTTATCCGCCTACGGGATCAAGTCTCGGAATCTTCTTATGGAATCTATACGAACAGCTATGGTAGCAGCCCTCTGTAGTATCATAATGAAAGAGTAACCGAAGCCCTTCTTATCTCCTCGTTGTCTCCTACGCTCAATAACCACTCAGAGTTGCTAGCTTAACTCTCCGCTCTTTCACTCCTATAGTTAGATTTGCAGTTCTCTTCCCCCTGGCTTGTCCCCTCTCTCAGGGGGGAGAAGCCTTAGGGAGAAGCTCTCTTAATGTGCGACCTGTTTCTTATGTGTCTTTTTTGCATTTTGATGTCACTTATGTTTCTTCTTGTAGGTAATTCACTCAATTATTATGACAGGACATTGTCGAAACGTCTGAAATAAAGTCGGCATCAACATCGCCTTCTCGTCACACCTCATCACATTCTGACCACACGAAGTCATCTCGACCATTCGAACAACCACAATGAGGGCCACGCAGTACTCCCAATTCATAACCGATCTTCCTTTCTTCGTTTGTTCTTTGCTTATAAATATTGACAAGGAACGACAATGAGATGATGACCATAATAACTGATCACAAGAAAACACAAAAGTTTCCTCGCTGTCTTTCCCCATTATAGCATAAGAACTTATTGGTAGGGAGACTTTCTTGATCATCCTCGATTCCTCGTGAGTGGTGAGTTGCGATGCTTCTCTTCCCTCTCCTCTTCTGCACTTTTTCTCACATCCCGTCGTTTTACAGTCAGTCATTTTACAGCCCGCAATCTCTGCTCAGCTGAACATTTTCAGTGATGATCTCCAGAGCGGTCTTCAGTCTCTGTTCCGACTGAAGCCGCTAGCGCATTCCGTCCCACGCGCAACTGATTGTTCTTCCATCACAACGGGCCACGAATGAACTTGCAGGCTAAATGCGAATAATTTATTTCTGCATCTAACAGCCATGATTATTGCTTTGAAGTTGTACCCGAGGCGGTTTCTTACGAATGCGGGATATCGCTTATATTGCAATTTTCGAACTTCAAGATTGCATACTTTTTTGAGCTCGGTTATCAAAATTGCAAAAATAGTAATAAAATGATTATCACCTGAGTAGAAATAAGCCCGAGATCGTAGAATATAATCTTGTTTTGGCGTTCCCCGTTCGCTGTGATATATAATTGCCTTTCTTGCTTCGCCAAAGTGATCAGATGATGCAGATGTTACATAGACAACTTCGGAAGACTAAGTCGGAAGACTAAGTTTATATTTATTTATCGAGAGATAGAAAAAACTTATAGTAACAGGCCGTAATGTATAAGAAGGCAGATCCGAAATCTTCCAGTTCTCGAGAAATGGTTACGGCTTATTTGAGAAAGCTTTTCCCGTTCCAAAGAAATTCTTTGACAAATATGTATGCTGTGAACGCAATATTGATGGAATACACTTTATATTTTTATCCAGGCAATGTGTCTCACTTTTTCTGTCGGGACCGTAGACAATGCCATAAACTCTTTTTAAGCAGGAACTAAATCAGAAAACATATGAGTGAAACAAGAAAAAGTACGTGTTTTAATTGCATTTGGTGAAATATGCTTAATGATTAAAAAAGTCATAAAAATACAGAGCACTAGTCGAATGAAGCTCTTCATCTTGCGAGGCACAATGATGCTTTCAGAGAGGCGTGGTCATACCTCAAAAATGAGGTCAAACCAGCAGTCAAAGGTATGAGGTTGAACAAGCGAAGAAAAAATGCTTAATACCCGAACTGGAACGGAAATTGCCAATAAGACTATCCAGCTTATTAAAATGGTACAATAGATTTATGTTCGATTGATACTAGATTATGGAACTACTGTTTACAACCCATATTTATCAGGCGACAAAACAAGATTGGAGACAGTCCAGAACTTTTTTACGAGTAATATTTATTTTTTTGCTGCTTCAGCAAAACTCTTAGTGATATGCCCTCTCATAGAATTAGAAGCAAAGAGATAAACCTTCAAGTTTAGAAGTCCACCGTAAAGCAATCGATCAGAAGATGACCCATGAATTAATTTTTGGAAAGAAACGAATTTCTATCACTTTGATATCCACGCTACGCGTTGTCGTGGGCCTGGATTCATTCTCTCCTATAAACCCTCGTCTGTAAACTATCGCATGAACAACTTTTTTTGTAAGGAGCGCCAGGGCATTCAATTCTCGTCAAATCTTTTTTAACCTATTACTCCACCTGTGCCATAGTTATAATTCTTCCTAAGACTACACTATTCTCCTTTTTCTTGTTTTAACTATGCATTTGCTTGTGAGACAATAAGGTTAACATTATTATTAGGTCACTTTAAATTCCCAAAATAAAAACAATATTTTAGTTTAGATTGATCTACGTTCATTCTCTCTGTCCCCTCGCGTGTGGTGGGCTCCCCATTTCGTCTATCATTCGAGCGCCCAACGTCTACTCAATCGCGGAAAAGAGGATGGATCCTCTCCTGAAGACTTGGAGGGTGGGGGAGTAAGTACACGTGAGGATTAAGAGGATTACTCAAGACTCTACGAAAACTTTTTAGTAGGTTTTTGAAGAAGCTTAAAAGTTTCTAAGCTCTCCCGTCTATGTCAAAGCCCCCCATTTGTACCCCAATAATCCACTACTATTCCAGTAAAGTTGCAGAAATGGAAAAATGGAATTGGAATATTGATGTACATAGTGCGTAAATATTGTGCGTAGCCTAAATGTGTTTGTGCCCTATTCAGCACAAGAGAAAAGATAAACGAGCTCGCATCCGAACTACCCGCGCAGCAGTGTGGCATGCACAGGCAGAATTCTGCCAACGGTAGTAATATCTCGCAATCAAGATCATATGAATATTTCATCTGCAAGCACTGCACTGCGATGAGCATGCTATGTACAACCACCGAGCGAGGGTTACTGTTGGCAAGCACAGTGCAATGGTAGGGCGTCGGATTGGTATTTAAATCTCGCTGTGACATTTTGCCGATCTTCCCAAAAAATGATGCGAGGAGTGCGACCATGTCCAATGTTAATGGGTGGAACCGCAGTGGAACATCCCGGTCACGCTTGGTCGGTTCGACCCTTTTCTCTCGCTATGGTCATCATGATGGTCGTACTGTTGTGTACTTCCACCTCCATTAGGCTCTTGCTCTTTACGTTCAGTGCAAATGGTAACTTCATTTCCCGAACTATTTATGTACATTATGCGTTGCCGCACTCACGTCGCTGGTCAAAAAGTCTATTATATTAAAAAGAGTACTGTTATCTAGTTTCGTTTCTCGTTTTCTCTCTTCCAGTAAACAAAGTAGTCAATGATGCTTGTTTCAAGAGCTTATTACGGCTTTGGAAACATAAAACCTTGTTTCTCAAACACTAAAAGGCTACGCTGTATTAAGATGCCCCAATCTACATTACTTATAATGCTTCTATTGTTCATATACCTTCTCTTCAAATGTTTTTCTCACAACACTTTGGAGCCAAATGAAAGTGTTCTCGTTAATTTCAATACGACGGACAGGTCAGTGTACTACGCTATATTTTTAAATTGATAGAACTTTGTTACGTGTGGCACACAAAAATAATGTACGAGTTTCTTGTGAAAAAACAATGTGAAAAATCGTTTTGTCGATGAATCAGAGCTGTTTCTCATCTGTGTAAGCTAATATACAACATTTTGTAAAAAGCGCGTTGCTTTTGAATATTCAGTACTCCACGGAGGGTGAATGAAATAGCATAAAACTTGGAATACCCGATCAGGATGATGATATCTACCTATGACGTAAAGAACTAATATGGTCAGAAACTCGTGGTATGGCTCTTTTCAGGCAATTGCTTTTTCGTCTTCATACATTGGACTTGACCACATGTTGCGGGGTTGGTAATCACATATTTGAACTTCTTTCGTCAATTGGAATCGCACGGTCCTTGAAAAGGTATGATTTATTTTGGCCACTCAACATGGCTTTGACACAGACTTCCAAAGCAATTCAAATCTCCAATACATTCACCATTATTGTCATTAAACATTACAATTTCAGACATCCAGTAATCTCTTCTGAAGCCTTTAGACATCTGTCAATGCATCACAAGACGCTACGTAATTTGTTCGAGGGCGTTCGGGTTAAGAAGATGGTGAGCTTGGAAAAGCGTATGATTTTGTTGGAAATATGGCGTACTACAAGAAATAGGAAAAAAGAACTTCGCTTTTAATTATCGTTTCTGGGTTCCTAAATTCCCAGATCCGTAAATTTTCTGACTTTTCGGAGCTCTAACGGGTCCCAAGATAATAATTATTTATCACCGCAAGTAAGTATAAGCAACTAAAATGAATGTACAAGAAGATAAACTATTTTTGGAATTTTGTGAGAGCCGGCAGGAGGGAGGAGGGATGAATGAGGGGATGAGGATGAGTGCGAGGTCAGGCACCAGAAGGAGAGGAGAGGAGAAAGAAAGAGCCACGCGAGTGATGAAGAATGAGGGGTTGAAAGCCCTTTATTCCCGCGGTAGAGGCTAGTGAGAGAGTGGGAGGGGGAGGGGTCGTAAACCTATCCCCGAATATTGCAAGGCCTAATCCGAAATGAATTCAGAACAAAGAAATGAGATTAACAACGAATTTTGTGAATTATGTGTTTCGGAAGGACAGATACTATGGTAACTAATGTGCTCTGGGGAGGTGAATGGTGAGGGATTAGAGGGACATTATAAATATAATGGGACGTAAAGAGTCCAAACATGCAAAAAATTAGCTTAGGAAGTGAATTTGAAAGTTTGCGAATTATTCGCGAACTTTTGAGGTAACCGACATTAATCTCCTTCACCGACTTTCGGTGGAGCTTAATCGCACTGCAGTCACTTTTAGAAAAATAAGAGAAACGAACATTCTTGAAAGGTTTCTCAAAGTTTGTCAGAACATTCTTAAAGAAATACGGATGCATGCAGGTGACGTTGAGTACTTTGTTTATCTAATATTACAGTGAACTTTGCAGTCTGCTATCCAACGATTCATCCCGTTTCCGCACACTTGCTGTGCATTCTCCGATCCGGTCAATAGCTTGGCGCAATTCGACGACATCGATGAAATCGCAATTAAGGGAAAATACCTACAGGTTTTTATATAGCCTATGTTAGGTATCATCGTGAATCGAAACCTTAGGGTGATGACATATAAAGAAAGATATTAGAAAAAATCATAATCTGATGTGTATATAAGTTTAAAAATCAATCCTCTCGTTTAGAGCTACAAATACTTCGCTTTGATCGGTAGGGATGAGGTGAAGCATCGTTTACGGCTTACGGAAGGATATGAAGATATCGCACGGTCGGAAATGGTCGACTCATCTTTCTTCAACAATAATAACCATGTGTAAGATGCCTCGCGATCCTGGTTTAGCGGTAGTTCCCCCGTGTGCTAAGTCTTCATGCGGGGCACCTGCAGGTATACCCTGGAGTTAGTCCTGCAGGCATACCTAGAGGTACCTCTCAAACAATTTCACGAGGTAGTATGCCTCAAGGTATGCCTCTATAACCTGAGGTACTCCCTCTATATATACTCTAGGTATACCCGGACCTGTCTCTCAAGAGCAAGAGAGTGGGTAGATCATGGAGGGTGGAGAGACACCTCGAGGGACGGCGAAGCCCTTATGCGCATAGAGTCTTCACAGATTCACGAGGTGTGCCCACACCCTCCTCTTTTCCCATACTCTCTCGCTTCATGGAGGTATACCTTGAGGTTGAGTGAGGTATCTGAAATTGAAAGGCGTAGTGATTAAAAATGCTCTTGATTAAAGGATGATGAAGAGAGCCGACCGATGCTTCGAGAATAGAATCTTTCTTTTTCACAATGATTATAAAAGAAACAAAAAAATTATTTGCTCTTATATTTTGCTCTCCTGCTCCAAATATTATCACACTAATATACGTTACATGTGATACTATCTAGTATAAAAAGCCACTTAACATTTTTTTAGCTTATGTGTTCACTCGCGTCGCGGAGATTTTTTAAAGTCGAAGATGCAGGCTCACTCTAACGTAATCTTCACCCTGCCAGCCATTGATTTTCTCCGTGAGCGAAGTGAGTACGCACATAGAAAACATAAAAAAAAGTTATTATGCATTTCAGAATTCACAAAACTTATTATGAAAATGTTTCAGTAAAGACTCAAAAGAAGAAGAATACATCCGTCGTATTCATAGGAGATGACAAAAAGTGGGAGAAGATTATCGCCAAGGGGTTTGCAGTTTATGATAACTAACTTTAGATATCTATTCCCCGAAGGTTATAGTGTTAGACACGAAACTAGAACTTGTCTTAAACATATAAAATATTATGTTACAGCGTAGAGAATTACGCAATCGCACAAGCCAACGGAAGCACTGCTCCTCCTGAAGTGGATTGGGAGTTCAGTAGGCAATATTGTGATACAGTTTTGCTGACAGGTAAGATAAACATAAGATCAACGTACCGTCAAAACCGAAAATTCTGGGACAAATGCCGTATAATACGGTATAATACCGTATTTTACCGTATTTTTGCCATTGCGCTGCGGTGATCATCAAATGACATATGAAATGTTGCGTGATTGTTCCTTGGACCTTTGGAGTCATCCTAGCTTGAAAAGTTCGAAATTGATAGCCCGTGCAATGGATGAAAGCGGTGTACCGCTGCGACACTCTCTCAATCAGGCCGGGAAAAAGCTCACTTTTTGCATTCCTCGTCCTATTTTTAAGCCTAAATCGGTTCATTTGAGTATCCCGAGGCTGAAAAACACATCTTTAGGCACCTTTTGCTGAAATTTGAAATTTTTAATATTTGACTGCTCCTGAATATATGAGTTATAATTACCCAGCATTTAGCACCCGGCTCCAAACTCCATAAATAAAACTTTTTCGGTGCTTACCTATGTATTTTAAGCTGCCCTTTCCGAATATGGAAGAATTTTTTGGATTAGATTTATTCTAAATCTGATAAAGCGAAAAATACGGTAAAATACGGTATTTGTCCCGGAATTTTTGGTTTTGACGGTATGTATGGCAAAATCGTATGTTGTAAAATATATTTAAATGTATATCATATCCAAAGTATTTCGAAATTATAAGTTAATTTCGTGAAATGACTTGTTGAAAATCCTTCATTGTAGCATCGGCATCCACTTTTGGCTGGTTTATCGGCTATATGTCAAAGTACAATGATGTCTACTACAACGCGGTTTTCTCAAAACCTAATGGGTTTCGAACGGAGTTCATTCCTAATGACTTCTTTCCTGCCGAATGGACGCCTCTTGAGTACGACACAAGTTCGAAAAGAGTAGGCGTGCGGCCGCCAAGAGTTTAATATGTGAAGGACTTGTAATTCATTTGAGATTACTGTAAAAATACAATAGCTTGAATAAAAACAAATAAATACAACGTCATTCGGATTATTGTTTCATCTTTTTGTTTTGTTTTTTCACGTCAATCACGAAACTAAATGCAAGCTACCCATCTTACTAAGGTAATCCACCAATATGCTTGCCATAAGCTTATAAGCACTAAACAAAAGCACTACATAAATTAAAATGAATGTATGAACTAAGAAAGACTTACTCGCTCTTCAATTAGAAACGCTCTTCAGACACTTTTTTGAAAGCTGTGACGACGAATAGCATATTTCCAACTGAATCGTGGAAGTCAGTAGAAATGTATGAACATCTACAGAAAATTATAGTACATGTATTTGGTTTTCAACAAGAGCTAAAGACATTATTAAGTTTTAACTAATTAAAAGGCATATTTATATACTTCTGAACTATTCTATACTTCTGAAGTACCTCTTCCACACAAATCACTTTGACGACACTCACTGATGCGTGTGCGTTTCTCTTCTGGACACGCATCGGCTGATTAATCGTCCCGAACCTCCTCCTGATTGAATGTAGTGCAACAACTGTCGTCTCTGAGAGCAGGACGGAAGCGTCTCCTGGAAATGTGTCACTGGAACAATGTCTCTTCTCTGCCTTAAATACTGCCCATATTATTTGTAAAGCACACACGGTAAACTGTGGCCACTGTGGAGAGTACGATCAGCGTCAAAGTAAGCTCATTTGTGGCTACAATGATTTTAGTTAGCAAGAGGCAGCTGTGGGTTGCCTGTTTGCGTCTTTACCTCACAACGTCAATCGGAGATGCCTCGAAAGCTACGCCTACCATGCACTCCTGCCCTTCCCTCCCTTTCCCCCTTCGTGCCACCACTTCTTATCTAGCTCTCGCATCCATTGCCCATCTCGCTGACTCAGAACGGTCATTGACATGTTTACAACACGAATGTTGTAACTGATATAGTCAACCCAGCGCTTTATTTAACAATCTTTTTCTATTAAGATTGAGATAAATCTTCCTTTAGTCTTCCCCTGTCTGCTAGTTCGATGACTATGTTCCACTTCTCTCCCCCGCTCCCCGAAGGTGCTCCATCTCTCCTTCTCCCCTCGCAATTCCCTCCGCAGCACTCCATCAGCCTGACAGGGGGAATGAGCCGAGAATGGTCTCATAATGCCTCCGGGAGCTTATCTCCCTCCCCTCCCTTCGCTCCCTTTCACCCTCACCCTCTTAACCTCCTCCATCCCTCACCCTTCCTTGCCTCAGTCTCTCGGAAGGGACTCGACTGATTAATGACAGTGGATGATAGAGAGTCGAGAGTTGAGCCTTTGCCTCCATCCATCTCCCCGCTCCACTAAACGGCTCATACCAAAAGTCTGTCACTCTGCCTCTCTCCTTTTCCCTCCAGACCGCTCTCCAGAGACGCGCGAGAGCGGAGTGAGTGATTGGCGGATGTTGAGGGAGAGAAGAGAAAAGATGTTAAGTGAGGCAGGCTGCTTATCTTCTGAATCCACACACTCTGACAGATTCTTGTGGAGATTGATGGGGAGAGGAGAAGAGGAGGATGGAGGGGAGAGTATGAAGGGAGAAGGAATGGGGGGAGGGGACAAGACAAGTGGACAAGTTGGATAACAGACGGGAGGAGAGATGGTTGGATGGTGGGAACGAGGGAGAAGGGAGGAGACTATAAAGGCAACCCGCACACGCATGGTTGATACCGTCGAGGGGATCTGCCTCTTAAGGAGAGGCTTTGTCTCGGTCAGTCACTATCTAGCTGTCAGGGAAGAGACGGATAGGGGGGAGAGGGGGGGGAGACTCTCGGAACATAAGGCTGTATCGGGAGGGGGGGCGGAGCCCCCTCCCCCCTCCCTTCCTCCAGTCGCTTCATAAATCGTTTCGGGCGCACGTTAACAAGAGCGATAGAGAAGACCGCGAGAGGCGGCCCCCTCTGTGAGTTATTGCCGTGTAAATTGCCGTCTCTTCCTGCCTCCTCCCCCCCCCCTTTGCCCATAATCACTCCCGCTCTGCCCTTCCCTCTCCGCACTATTATCTAATTGTTCTCGCGTAGCGTAAATAGGTTCACCGTAGTTCACCAACTATAATAAAAGCTTTATCTCAACATGGAATTAGTAACTATAACCTACATTCTCGCTCATGATTTTTTTTCTTTTTCCCCTACTGATCATTAAGCACTGGACCACTTGGATTTCTCTGCCGATGATATTGCACAAACTTTTCTTCTATTATCATTATTACGTCATTTCTCAGTTAGCGTTTCCTATGATGCCGTAGGTCGATGGCTTTATCAATATCATCGCGTATCGCTCCAACTCTCGGGCTCACTTAGATCATCCGTTGTTAGTCCACGCATCCTCTATATTACATAGCTTTAGAAGCACTCAATTACATATCGAAATGCATTAGCACGAATTGCTTCTCGAAGTGTCGCTCCTCTCTCCATTTTCATTCCTTTCCTGCTGTTCTTTCTCGCTCCTTTTTGTCTCCTTAGCACCGCCACCTGTTCGTTAGGGCAAGTCTGCTCACTTATGGCCTCGAGATGATCGGTAGATAAGAAGTATAGGGAGGGGGGAGGAGAGGGAGGGGGAGAGGGAGAGAAGGGGAGAGTGGGGAGAAAGACGAAGTAGCAATGTTGCCGTTCCCTCCACCCCCCTCCCCCTCTTCCCTCTCCATCCATCTTCTCCTTCTTCGTTTGAATGTCCTTTCTCCCTCTTGGTCTTCGCCCTGAGACTAATCGGCGTCTACCGTGCTCTGGTCGCATCATTCTTACATCGGCCCACAGCTTTCTCCCTCTTCCCTCCCTCTTCCCCTTCTTGTTGTCATCAATCTTCTCCCCTTGTACATGCAATACCCTCCATCACCTAACAGATCATCCTCCCCTGTCCCCTCCTCATTCATTTCTCATTCTCTGCCTAAACCCACCCTCCCTCCTTCCCCATCCTTATTCCCCGTGACTAATGGTGCATAGCAGTAGATTTATCTCCCGCCTCGCTTCCCTTCTCACTCTCTTCTACAAGTCCCCGTCGGTTGTAAATACCCCGCTCCCACTTGATAAGCTGTCCTTAGGGACACTGTGCATTAGTCAAATGCCCTCTCATTAACTCACTCTCTGCTCTCCTTCACGAAACCTTGCATAGTTGCAGATATCATAACAGATTATCTTTATTCCATAGGTTTCTATATTCGCCCTTACGAGTCTATGAGAGGTGGCCAGTTGATGAGTCGCTTATCTTATCAGAATGCGGCTGCTGCGCGCCGTGTTTCTGGTGGTGGTGGGAGTGGCGGGGATGAAGGCGATCGAGTACACCGAACCACCCATCGCCTTCTTCGATGGAATGGACACGGAGAACAAGTGCATGAGCAGGCTGGAGAGACGCATCGAGGGTGAGACCTTCTTCTAGCCTGGGCAGAAGCTGCTTTTCCCTAATTTCATAATAGCCATCGCTATGCTACACAGAAGCAGATTTCTTTATCATGTATCTTTATCATTACACCTTACGATGTGCGGCGGCGGGGGCTTGAAAAAGGGATATCACGGGGGCCTCTATCAAGGGAATGATATCAACGATATGTATCTTGTGGCAATAGCCTTCAAGAGTAAGAGAAGTGGCGGGGTGAGACAGGAGGATAAGCTCGATTCAGGCAAGAACGGCATTCTCGTCTCCCACTCGCACTACGACCTCGCCGTGTACAACGGATCGCGGAACTGCTTCATAATGCTGGCCGCGCCGATCGGTAATATTAGTCTTGAATTTTTATGTTTTATAGAATACACCAAGGCCTATTGAAGAAATGATGAAATTAGATGTGTTACGATCGAGTATTACTAAAAAACCGGAAAGACTTGAATCCTCAATTTTTCATCCTGTTCTAAGCCACTTTTTTGTTCGGTGAGTTGGATTGAGAGGGATCGTACGCGCATGTTGCCCAAAGCCAGAAAAGAATGAACATCTGGCTAGTAGCAAAAAGCAGAGTGACGAGCGTGGAAAGAAACATGTTTGTGTCGTTCACGTCGCTCTATCTATTTGCAAAATTGGCCGCTTCCGCAGAAGACAGTGTTCGGTACAGTTCTTTTGGCAGAAGAAATTGCTTCACAACTTGGAAGCTCTTTCTGCTAAGCCTTAGAAAAGACCGAACTGTCACGAACGTCTTTGATGTGCTCTGTTGAGTGGCACACTACAGGAAGTATGAAAATTAAAGTTGAAAAGCTTTGCCTTAAGCTTACGCTTGCAGGCTACCGTATTCGTCTGCGGATCATCAAGTTCCATGTAAACGGGCACCTCGGCAACTGCGAGAAGGATACTCTTCACGTGTTCGACGTGAGCAACCTTGTTAATACGCCACTCTTTCATGACACGAACACGCTCAAAATATTATGCTAGTTTCTTCCTACAGCCGGTAGCTTTCCCGTTTCTAGCCTAGCACGATCGCTTTATTTAGTGCCCAAACAGGACGGCGGTTGTTCCAAAAAGGCGTGAATGCCTGATTATCCCGCACAGACACGCAATGCAATTGTCGTACTCGCATCCTTTCTCGAACGCGCGCCGCCCTCATTATGACCGCCTCTGTTTCAGCACGACACTCCCATCGATCCCAAGCAGCCTCACAGACCCACCGACGAGGCAGTCATCCCGGGACCGATGCTGGGTAAGGGACTACCTAGCAAGGAGATGCCGCGAACTCTCCATAAATTTATGAGAAACGACCTTCATAGCTTTTAAGGAATCATTATTTAAGGTCAAAATCCGTTTTCAAAATCTGCTACTAAACTCTCTATCGAGAGAAAAACGCGACCCAAGTTCTTCATTTTACGCGTGAAATCGCACCTTTTTCTCTAAGAAGTGCTCAAATGCCCAAATTTCTAAACAATACACATAATATTGTTCTGCGAGCTCAATAAAACGAAATACAACATTCATCCGATCATCTGGCTACTTTTCTTCGTGATTCTATTTCATACGATGATAATCAAATGAGGTAGTCGATAGTAGAATGAGAAACCACAGGAGCAATTTAAGTGAGAATGTGTTGCAGGTCAGTGGTGCGGGAAGGTGACGAATACGAGCGAGTTGGTGGTCTCTCGACTGAATGCGATGACTCTGTGGTGGCATACGGACAAGGACCTGCCACGGCACCACAACGGACACGGCTTCAAGCTGCTCTGGAGCGCCTTTCGCAAGGAGATGAGCGGTGTGTCTCCTCGTTTAGATTAGATCAGGACAGGCAACAGAGTCCCCATTCCTTGATAATCCCGATAAAAGTTGCAAAACTGAACTGATACAACACAGTTGTTGTGCTAGCATTGTAGAGTGCTCAGATCGCTGTGGTAACAGCCCGAGGCAGACGCGTGGGGGTACTGTTAATAAGGGCATTGCTAATATCTGAAGTGGTTCTGTATCCCAGGGCATATCGAGTCTTGCAAGCCTCACCTCATCATTTTAGCTCCGTGCGCGGTCCCGCTCGAGTTCGCGTGCGGCAACCGCGAGTGCATTCCCGCGGAGATCGCGTGCAACAGTTACGCTGACTGCTCCGACGACTCCGACCTCATCCCCGAGCGGCAACTCGACAACAAATGCGACCGTTAGTAGCCTACACGATCGAACAATATGCTCTTTAAAAAACGACGATTCAAACATTCAAACCTCGCATAGTTACACGTTAGCCTGTGCACTTTACGCTACGTATGGAAATTAGAAGGAATTCGAGGATATACGAGGTCTAAGCTCTACCAACTAGGTGTCTACTCGGACCCGTCGCGACAAGTCACTGGCACGCACGTTATGTTCATCGTCGCGGCGGTCTGCGCCCTGTCCTTCCTTCTCTGCGTCATCGTGTGCGTCTGCACACCCTGCATGGACGCTACGAAATACGAGGATCAGGTCCGCTTCTCTCAGTAAACCTTGTCTAATAGTCCCGGGAAGGGTCTACTAGCCTCCTTAGTGTCTTATCTTAGTTTCCAATGCAATGATTATACCGTAACGGATAACATGCTGCGTTATCTTAGGCTGAGATGACTACGATACGCTAATTAAAGGCTTCCTTCAGTCCCGCCAGTCGCGGCCCTTCGACGAGTCTCCCCGCAAGGAGTACACTCCAGGGACAGAGGAGACGGCATCTTCCAGGGAGCCTCGGTACGGGGCCCAGCCCCTTCCTCCAGCCTTCTACCCGCCCTCTCCCCCGTCGAGAGCGCGCCCGACCGTACAGCAGAGGGACATGCGACGACTGCACCACTCGGCGCACCAGCCACTGCACACTGGGTTAGATTTAAAAGCAGCCTCTAACTAAACATTTAAAATTCTATGAAAATTTTTCTAAGGTTTCAAAATGTGAGGAAAAACACAGTGACAATAAAAAACTCGAAGAAAACACTTGAAAATCGCATATTTTATTTTTTGCGTTCCGGGCTTCCGTCGTTGAGAAGAATGTCGCTTTTGGCTTAATTCCAAACACAGTAGCGTCGTCGTTGGGCGAAATTTCAAAAAAAAATCATTTCTCGAATACTATTAATTTTTACTATTTTTCCTTTTGTTTACGCTTCACTTGAAAATCACTTCCATGTCCCTCTAACAGTATTCATCCATTCGGCCACGATTAGTCGCCAGGAGCTATTGCTGGACGTGCTTTATTTAGAATTATTTAGAAAATAAGCGAAAGGCTGCTGGAGCGCAATAAAAAACTGGAATAAAACAAGCGTTGCATCTAAGAGTTTTCAAGCAAAAGAAGGGGTGCCGAAAAGGAAGATGATGCGATGCTAAATTAGGAATTCCTTGCAGCCTCCCGACGTCGGCTCCGACACACTACTACCACAAGTTTGTGCAAGCGTCGTACGCTCCCTCGGACCTGAGTTCCGTCCGGTTTCCCGCTCCCCCTCCTACTGTAGCTGACAGCGACTATACCTATGTGAGGCCCATCGTCGACTCACACATTCTCTAAAAGCAACCAGTGTATCTAGTTTGCAGCATTTTAACGTATCTAGTAATATCAAGGACAAATGAGTTGATAATACCAATAATTAATAGTTGATCTCCACATTCGATGATATCGGCGATCAAGGTAGCTTAAGTAGATTGTGTCATGCTTCGTTCAACTGCTTACTGTCGGCCTTTAATTGTATTCATTCACGTGTATTTGTACCATTCGGCTATATCCTCCGCTCCGAGCGGGTAATAAAGCTTTACGACGCTTTTGAGCAACTAATTTACTTTATAACTGAAAAACATGATAAAGCGAAAGTGAGTGATACATGTAGATTGGGTTTATTGGCCAATGATGAATGGAATGACGTAATGGACGTTTGTTCCTTGGGGCTCGACTGGCCTATCGCAGGTGACCAGGGTGGGGTGCGTTGAGAGAACGTAATCAATTGAGCTCTCCTTTGCCTACAAACCGCACTAGAAACCGGGCAAATCACCAAATTATTTATGCAAATTTGTTGTTGGATTCACTCATTGTCAGGAAAAAGTTGCATTGATCGCTATAAGCAATGTCCTATCTGTATTGCACCTACCCGCCATCGGTTAGTCTTCCATGCTTGCCCCAGGCAGTCGAATATACCATCAGAGCCAAACGTCATGTTAAACCTGTCGCGGTCCATGTTCAAATCTCCCGCGATGATGTAGGGTGTACGACTTGCTAAGCAGTTATAAGCTCCACACATATAAATTTTTGCATAAATTAATCAAAGAACTGCGATAAATATGAACAGATAAACTCAGAATGCAAGACGTACTCGGTCTCGCGTTAATGATCTCTTGTCTGCAGACAGGCGCAACTTGTTCATTCAGCGAGTAGATTGAAGCTATGCGATATACGTCGTTGGTAACGACATTACGCCCATCTATCCATACCATTTCGACTTCTGAATAATTTTATGTTTCCCTTCATATCAGTATTCTGCAATGCTTTGAATTCGGTTACAACACGTTGAAATTTAATTGCCTAATCATTATCAAGTTTAAATGTCTAACATTGTTCGTCGTTAGATACAAAGAACTTAGAAAAGAGTTGTGGTGCTTACGAGGAGAGCCGTCGCTGTCACGAGCCGCAGTCGACTCTCCGCCTGCCTCTACTTTCAGTTTCCCCGTTTTGTAGAATACAGCCGAACCTCGCTTATGTCTTCCTCGAGGATTAGTAGAAGAGACCACTCTATAATATAATATATGCCATTATTAGCAACGAGCTTATTCATATTCACCATGAAATTGTTTGAAGAAACGTTGAAAAAAGCTTGATGCTTCAAATACCTGCAGCCATAGTTGAGACATTTAGCCATTGACTCAACGAAGAAATCCGCGGCCTTAATCTCATTGAGAAGTAGAACATCAGGTCGATGCAACACAATGTATCTGTAGGTTGGCTTTGCTTCTGATGATGTGCTAGCACAACAATTAGCATCATTAGGCGAGAATTTGACGTTGACTGCAAAGGAATTGTGAACGGCAGTCAAGTGCAATATCATGTAGCTCATGTAGTCGCATAGTCCACGATCACAACGAACGTAGTGATTAACAAGCTTACACCGCAAATCCCTCTTCATTTCGAAATTGGGCACCACTCCCGCCGCAGTTCCAATGAGCACATGTTATCTGGAACGCATTAACACAATAGCGATATGTCAATTGCGAAATAAAATATTAAAAACATTATAGCTATGAATAATACCGTCTATTAATTTAACAATACTCTTAGTTTTTTATTGTCTTTATGGTAAACGTACCCTTGTTCGCCTCAGACTTTCGCTAGTTTCATCGTCTATAGGACATTGAAGCGTTTTGCCGTTCCTTATCAGGTAACTGATTTCGTGCTTAAACATTTTTTCAATCAGTACATAAATATCCTCCTTCTTGAAATCGATACCTAGGTATATATGATTAACTTACTACTTTTTGAGTCACTTCTTCAGCTTGACCGATAGCCATCTCATTGGCTGCGGTTATCATCAACTCACCGAATCTCGCGCCTTGCTTGCTTACGAGGCAATGAATAAACTAAGCAGATTTAATTTCAATCACAAATAGAATTGGAGAAAGAAAAAAACTCACCCAAACTTCAGATTTTGTCAGACCACTCTTTCTAAAGATATGACTCTTTTTAGTTCTTCTCTTCGACAGCAACAAAACAAACCTGCCAGGTTGCGATGAGAAAGGTGGCTCACCGAACTGCATTGTAGATGCAGACATGGTGAAGAGCAAGTTGCTTAACAAATATAGCGCTCAACTCACCTTCAAGGCAGCGAAAAGCAGAATAGATATGGGTATCATGTCTTCTCTAGCCAATGCAGTACAATTTCGAAATTGTTATCAGTGCAGCTTCATTTCGAAAATCGAGCAGGTTTCTATCTACATATTTTTTGCATTCTGCTCTGAGTTTTCACTCCGTTCAATCACTCATTCAAGGTAGGCATTTGTGAAATGTGAGAGTGAAGAGAGAGCCAGAAACATTAACATCTACCATAGAACACCTTGCAGTTGTCATATAGAGCTGTCTTTGCCCCTTTGATGAATATCATAATCAGTTCTCGACAGATCTGAGTTCCATAGACGATGATAAGAGAATGAAGCATTGAATGCAAGCCCGCAAGCGAAACCGACATCCATGAAAGTGCTGTGAAAAGCGCTTAGAAGTCATGCAAGTTAGAGTATCTGACCAGTACTGTAACTTCCAGTTGCGTACTGCATGGCGATAACAGTCATAGGAGCCACCATGAACGCGGTTGGAATTGACACCTGCGAAGTTAAACATTAAAGAAAACATCTAGTAGATGGAGAAGCTTCTTGCGACATATTTAAATTGATAGACCTGTGCGAGAAGCTGCCGAGTCAACTTCTTCCGCATCTTCCTGGTTCTCTCACTGATCGTACTTTGTTTTAATAAAACATAGAATCTGTGCGAGGATATCTTCAGAAAGTATCACAAGAAATAACCACCGATTTTGGAAAATAAAACTCACAATGGTTAAAAAGATTATGACAACGGTTACGTCAAAAACAACTAGGTAGGAGAGTCTTTCTGCTTTTGAGTAGCAAACAAGGCGGTCATGAAGGGGAGTAAGTACGTAAACCTGTGAACACTTAACAGTATAACAAAACCATGCACAATGACTCAATTACCGTATTTTGAAGAAGCTTAGTTTCTTCTTTTTTCCATCAACGACCACTGGAATGCACTTTTTTAATGTTTGTTGCAAGAAATGAAGATTTTGCGGCACTTATAATTTAACTTAATTCAGAAGCCGACTTGCAAAAACGGAATATGAAGCACAGTTAGGACGATGAGTGCAGTGAGTATTATTGGAAATCGCCCATTGCGCTTCTTAAACATCGATCCCGGATGAAGAACGGCCTAAACTTATTCAAGTCGTCTATCTTGAGGATAATTGGATTAATCATTAATGAAGTTCAAGATTTACCTGATGTCGTCAAAGAAAGCAGAGTGCATAAGGAATTATCATAAGAGCACAGCAAGGCTACTCTGGGAACGGTTTTGTGCATACTCTTTACCTCGTGATAATCCCGCGGATAAGTTACTATTATTAATATATTATACTTATATTTTTCAATAGCATTTTTTATTTTTCATATTCGAAGATTTACCAGCTGAACATTAGCTGAGATGTCGGAAAGCGCCGAAACGAGCCCATCTCCGTAGACGCATGCATGACTTAGAAAAATTACAGGATGAAAGCAAACACCGAGGAAAAAATCGGCAATCTCTGTGGACATCTGAATTTCGTAGCTAAGGCAAAATTGAGGAATAAAACCTGCCATTGCCCAAATCAAATAAATCCGGTAGTCTCGAGAAATGGTTCTGTTTTCCGCAAGCGAAACAATGTAGACGCTAAGGAAGCAAATAAAAAATTATATGCCTGACAGTGAAAGGCAAATAACTCTATAGATGATAAGGACGGCAGTGCTTGGCTCTGGTTCTACTTCATCCATAGCTGCAATATATATTATGCAATTGAAATTTTTTTTTGTAATTTTTTTTAGAAAAAATTACAAAAAATACGATCCGATTGCGTAAAGTAAGCCATCGCAGTTAAAGCGTGAGTATGCGAGCTATCTCCGTAGCATAGCATTCCAGCTAAATATTCTATGGTTTTCGTTACTTTGCAGCTGCCTATGCAAAGCATTGATATCTCCTTTGCTTTTTCGCTAAGCTATCGTACACCTCGAAAACTGGTTTAAGAGTTCGGTACAGTTCGGAACTGTTCAGAACAAATCGGAACAATTGCGAAATGGAAGAGTTAAGCCTATTCCTCTCAGTTTTGGCTTTCTCGTTTACGGTTACGGTACCGTGTTACGCGGAACAGGGAAATTCGGTCGGGAAAGGTGTTTTTCACGCACATACCTCGGAACGATCGGCATCTGAAAATGCCTCGGATGGTGCTCAAACAGTCTCGGAACACATAAACTGGATGAAAACAACAAAATAACTTTCATTGATCGCTCATTGACTTCGTAATGTATTGCAAACTTAGGCGCAAGCGGCGCACACCATTAGTGTGCAAGCCCACCACTTGCGCGTTATTCACAGCCGAGGTATGTGCATGGTCGGAAAACACCTTTCCCGGCCGAATTTCACTGTTCCGCGTAACGCGGTACCGTAACCGTAAATGAGAAAGACAAATCCGAGAGGAATAGGCTCAACTCTTCCATTTCGCTATTGTTCTGATTTGTTCTGAACAGTTCCGAACTGTACCGAACTTTTAAACCAGCTTTCGAGGTGTACGATAGTTAAACTTAATTTTTTTATTCGTAACTGCTTAGTTAACAAATTATTTCAGTACAATTCCACAAGTCGTAACCAGTAAAATTAATGAGTGATATTCTGATCACAGTAGCATGTCTGCATACAGATAAAAATAAAAAAGATAAAAATATAAAGGATTAAAAGAATAATACTTTATGTAGAATGAAAGTTGATAATTTCTAATGAACGTACTTTCAATTATGGCGTGTAATATTTCCACTTATGGTTTGTCATAATGCTGTTTGTAGTCCTTGCGAGAATAAATATGCTTGTGATGCAAGAAACAAACGATGCGGAAGATATAACCGTACCCATAATTTGATATGCTAACAAAATTGGATTGCTGAGTGACTGTTCGACCATTACTGAAAACGGGACATAATAATAAGAATGCGCAAAAAGCAAAAAATAAAACGGGTGAAAACACAACATATTTTTAAATAGATTTACATATTGATGCATATTGTGAAAATAATTTTCCATGATTTATTTGCCTTCCTGAGAACTGCTTCGGTCCGCTCAGTCCACTTTTACTCATTCATTGACAATTTTTCCTACTGAGAATCGAGAGTATTAAATTTTCTCGAGCGAGAAAAGAACATAGACTTCGGACTCAACTGCATTAGCATCCATACTAAGCTATGAAGTATTAAATGCTCTACACTAAATCAATAGAGTTGCTTTGCTATTAGAGTCTATTTGATAGACCTGCATATCTATGTACTGTTTTTATCTTTGTTTCAATAAGTTGTTTTGAAGTTCATACAGCGAACTTCTTGAGAGTACCAACCAAAAAAAGAAAAAAAACTTCTTTACTGAGGAACTTCGCTAGCGACTCCTTTGTGTGCCCGTCTTCGCCTTTTTTTTTCTTCGCCCCCTTTCTGCTTCATAGTGTGTGTCTCCGATGGAATGTCTTCCGATGTCGTCACTCGTCTTCCGTTCGTGCACATTCGAATGAGCCGATTACGGTAGCTGGGTCTGCCGAAGAGGAGAACCGCCGAGTGCACGATGGAATGGAATCCTGCGAGGAATACGGCCGACCAAGAGAGAGCTGAAATTCGTTGGGCGATTAAAAAGCAACATTTTACGAACCATTGGTACCTTACCGTTATTACTGATTTCCATGAAGTACTGAAGCGACACAATTGAAATAGGAAGTAGGAGAAAAATGGTTGGTATTGACACCTGCAGAGCTGTTTTCTTCTGACTGACCCTAGTAACGTTGAGGATATCATACTTGAGCGACAAGCTGCAAAGTTAATCTTCGTTGCATCTTGCGCCGTTGGTCACTCATCATTGATTGTTTTGAGAGTGAGTAGAAGATGTGGCAGCACACCTCGACGCACACAATACGGACCATGAAGACAGTACGATGAATGATGTTTTGTTTCAAAAGTCTCGTTAGTTAATCCCTTAGTGCTCCTCACCGCTGTCAAGAACATAGCGCACAGAACCACATCCAGCAGCGATGTACAAGCAATAAATATTGCTCGGCTATAGCAAGCCATTCGATCACGCATCGGTACCAGCACGTAAACCTAGAACACGATTCACCTTATATTGTATATAAAAACGAAGAAAATCAGCCTGAGCTGGAAAGTATTGGAAAGTTATTGAGAACAACGAAGGATAATACAGAAGCCAGAATTCGATGCCTGGACTGAACTCTTGCCGGGACACCGCATCATTGCAACATCTTATCTCACTTACCGTGCTTTTCAGTAGATGTAGATCGTCTTCGTTCATAAGACACCACTTAAAAGGTATTAAAGGGTATGCCCACAGGCAGTACGTAAGCCTAATTTATTTTTTTTCTCTGAATAAGATTTAACTAGGCAACATAATAGGAAAATTGCATACATTCAAGAAGGGAATGTGTAGTATAACAGCCAATAGAATGATCGTTGCTACCAAAGCATGCATAAATAAACCAAGTTTTTTCCACTTCGATCCAGGCATCATAACTGCCTTAATAATTTCATTTTTCCTTGCATTAATTAAAACGGTTCCAATAAACATGAGAGTTTAACATTAACAAAAACTCAACTACATTTACGAACCTGATGAATGGTAAGAAAGCAAAAAGCATAGGGTATCGTCATTATGAGTAGGAGAAAAACAAACATTATCTGAAAATGTGACAAATCAATGAAAACCTAATGGCTCACATATTGTACGTTTGTAGATAATCCGAAAACATTTCCAAGCAGTCCATCTCCGTAGAGACACCCATGGTGAATAAAAATAACTGGATGAAAACAAATTCCAAGATACAAGTCTGTTGTTTCAGTCGCTAGCTTAAGTAAAATTCATGCAATAGAATAGGCAAAACTACCTACTACTGCCCACAGTAAGAAATACCGATATTCCTGAGATGTTATCGCATCTTTCGTTTTTGCAACGACGCAAGCGCTTAGGATCGAGACGATAAGTGCGATCCCACCAAGTACACCACAAGCTATCCGATACGCATTTAGAACGAAGGGATTTGATGCGGGCTCAATATCGAGCATGCTTTATTTGAAGAATAATGGTGATCATACGACGAGGATAGATGCGTGCAGATCTCTGCAAAAGAAATATGACTATTGATGCGTGTATAATGCGTGCATTAATAGAATGTCGCCCACGACCTAGTGACAGGTACAAATTCGCTCCAGTTCATATAGCTTTCCTTTGAGCACTCCTGAAATGTTACAGTATCTATGAGGTATAAATGCATGCTGTTTATGAATAATTACTGCAGTACATTTTACCCTCGTTGTTCCTCACTAAGATGTCGCAGACTCATTTCAATCACCCAAACTCGTAATCATTCGATTCTATTAACTCAATTTGTAATCCATATTCATCTCTTTGCTTCCTTGGCCCATCTTTTTTCATATCCCCTCTTTTTCTCTTCTCTCACCTTTTCTCTTACCCCTCCTACTTCACCAGAAAGTCTTCTCGTCCTTCCTATCCCGAACTACAATACTGACAAACAAAAAAGAGAAAAATGGAAAGTAGTCAAATGAGATGAGCTGGTCGTAAAAATGTGATGACTAATGTCTTCATCACAATACCATAAAGGTGAAATTTTTACAATGATTCATTTTCTGCATATTTAAGGAGGGGTAAACTTTTCTCGCTGACAAGAATCGTTATGCGTCTTTTGTTTCTTCAGTTTGTCGCAGGTTACAGTATTTCTGTGCCGCTGCAGCAGAATTCTCCAGCAGATTTCGATGAACTAAGTTTTGTTCGAGATACAGCCAATTTTTCGGTAAGTCTCTCATTGTTCGACTTTTAATATAAATAAGATTTTGCACCTTCGATATTCAGAAAGATCCATGCGATAATTTCTTCGAATATTCGTGTGGAAAATGGATCAACAGTCAACCAGACGATGACGATTCAAGTCCCTTCGTTAACCTCCAAAAAGCGACTAGCAAGCAATTAATAGGTATGCTGCATGAGTAGCTGAAAAATATGGTGTAAGAGATGTAAATTTAACAAATCAGAATCGATTCTTGCTATTTCGAGTGGTGATACTCCGATTAAACAAACTCTAAGAAGAGTGTATCAGCAATGTGCAGATGAATTTTTGCATGGAAATAGTCAACTCTTGAAGAAACAAGTTGAGGTAAAACATTTATAAGTATACTAAAACGAAATGCATAAAAGGAAATGTGCAGCTGGCGAGTGAAAGTATGAAGAGCGGATTGGTCATAAACGTGAAGAAGACCCATGCAATGACCAATCGCGTACAAGCCCCAATGGTGGTGGATGGTTAGCCGATTAGCTACGTTGACAGCTTCATCTATCTCGGATCAAGACTTTCCTTTGACCTCAACATGTCACTGGAGATCGGCCGGAGGATCGGAAGTGCGTGGAAGTCATTCAATCGCTTCTATGACTTCCTCACGAGCCGCCGAGTAATGATGAAGTACAAGACAAGAGTGTTCCGAATGTGCGTGGTCCCTGCAGTGCTATACGGATCGGAATGCTGGTCAACTCGTCTACAAGATCGTCGAAGACTTGTGACCATGCAAAGAGCGATGATGAGAAGAATGGCAGGGACAACTCTACTGGACAGGAGAACGAACGAATGGCTGACAAGGAAAGTCCCTCTGGAGGATGTGAGGGTCTTGGCCATGAAGAGGAAGTGGATGTGGGCGAAGAGGGTGGCTACCACGGAAGGAGAGAGATGGGCGAAGAGAATGAAGGAATGGCAGCCCAGGGAATGGCTAAGAAAGCGAGGAAGACCCAAGAGAAGGTGGAGAGATGATATGAGTGAAGCACTCGGGAGACCTGTTGACCTGTTCCTATCCCAATGCACCCAACAGGCCCACGCCTTGAGATTGGAATAAATTGATTGATTGATTGATACTAAAACGACACGAGCAATTCTACGGTGCTAAGACTAAATGCTGCAAAGTGTCGCAAAGCAAGGCTGGTAATACATACAATACTTCAATTGGCATATTTAGGATTTTTTCAATACTGTAAAAATGTCGACAGTTGAAGATAAATTTGATATTAACATAATGCTGTATCAGGTATTTTACTAATGATGTGGTGCTTACACCGCCTATATTTAGATGTTGCCCTATAATATTCCAACTTTGATCGCCTTCCAAGTATTTCCAAACCCCATGCACTCTAAATCTTCTATTCTTATGGTAAGTTTAAATTACAAGTTTTACATCACATACCACAGGTTGATGACGCCATCGACCTGATATCGCTGCCTAAGGAGTATTATGTGGAATACGAGAAATATGAACGCGAAGCTGAAATATACATACAATATATCGATAACATAGTAAAAAACAAGAACAAAAAAATTAGTTTTGCTACTTGTTTCAGTTCGATCTAATTGGAGAAGACTTTAATTATACATTACCATCAATGGGGAAAGCAATTTTCGCTTTGGAGCGAAAACTGGCCAACTCATCGAAATCGCTACTTCAAAAGGCAGCTAACGCGGGATCAGATTTACCAGCAATGCGTCTTTCTGAACTTGAAACGAAATATCCCCAGGTTTCCTTCTTTATTTAAATGATATCATTGAACAATTGCAGTTCAAATGGGTTACTTTATTGCGGATTTCTGGACGGAGTCCAGAATTAATTAAGTTCCTTGAAACAAACCCGATTCTGCTTATTGGAAATCCAGCTTACTTAGCTACACTGGAAGAGATACTTTCGTGAGATTTATACGAAGTTCTTCGTAAGAATATCTTTTAAAGAACAACTCCTCCAGCCGATATCTACTACTACCTTCTCTTTCTTTATGTCAATAATTTTTCTAATTTGTACGACTCTCGTTACCGAAGAGTACGAAGCGAATACAATAAAATAGCATTTGGAAGCAAAACGGAAGAAACGTGCGAGACATTCATCAGCAAAATATTTAAGAACGCGGCAAGTGCAGTTTACGTTAAGG
Source organism: Micoletzkya japonica (assembly GCA_900490955.1). Lineage (NCBI taxonomy): Eukaryota > Metazoa > Nematoda > Chromadorea > Rhabditida > Diplogasteridae > Micoletzkya > Micoletzkya japonica. Next base: position 185,400 of record LS853790.1, on the reverse strand, counting down.
ACAAAAAGGTTCGTAAATCAAAAATAAATATATGATGAGATACTGATACTGTAAAAAACCTCTTAATGAGGTAACCATTAGAGATTTATTTTAATATTTTTTGCTTTCAGAAGGGCTATATTACGGGAATAATTGATAATATAAAGAATGAATTGCAAATCATAATCACAACACGAAACTGGATGGATAACAGAACGAAAGAGGTTTTCATTGCAGAATATTTTCGAGGGGTTCCTCTGACCTCTTTCTGGTTTACCACCTTCATCAGGACTACCATTAGACGGGATTAAAAAAAGGAGGGGTGTTTGGTATAGAAAGGAGAGGTTAATTCGGGGAAGATCGGGGCTTTGAACCATCCTCAAAGCAACTCACTCGGTGCTGTTAGATCTTGAGTATTCTTTCCTCTTGATCCTCGTTTGGAGTCTTCTGGGGGAGGATCCATCCTCTTGTCCAAGATAGAACAAACGTGAGATTCTTGATTGAGAGACAAACATGAGAGCCGACCATGCGAGAGGGTAACAGAGAGGAATAGTGAACCTCTCATTTTCAACCATCATTGAGAAATGAATAAGAAAAATTTGATTTTTTGTATTTTTATTCATTTCTAAGGACAATCAATCAGCGAGCGGTTGATTGATTGTGAGAGAAAATAGAGGAATGAGGAAATGCAGGCAACGAGAGACAACATTGCACAGCTTTTTCTAGGCAACGACGGTTTCAAAGTTTCCACTTTTTACTCGAAACTCGTGACACTGAGAGTTATTCAGTGATGTCAAAAATGTTTAAATTAGAAAGTGGTCGGAGGGCATTTAAATGCTTTTAGGAAGCCATCGCTAAGCTACGAAATATCAATGTTCTTGACGGCTTCCCGGACTGGATAAAGGACGACGATAAATTGGAGAATCACTACAAGCTGGTATTATTGATAGTTTAACTTAATTTATAAAAGTCTCCAGCTGAACGTCACAAGTGAAGACACATATCTTCAAGCCGTCGAGAGGTTGCAATCTTTTCTAGTGCAACAAATGTATCAAGGACTACTTGAAGAAGTGAAAGTTAAACGAGTGTGAGAAAAAATCTTTATTTTGTAGGCAGATCGTACGGAATCAACATTGGCTTCATTCACTATCAACGCTATGTACGACCCTCTCAGAAATCTGATAGGTAATCATTGTGCGTACGAGAGTGGCATGTTATGTTTACGGCTATTTCCTCCGCAATCCAACAAGCTCCATTAATTAATAAAGATGTTCCCGTAGTTAGCTATGGAGGACTTGGAACGATAATTGGACACGAATTGACGCACGCTTTCGATCCACTTGGTAAGTCATTTCATGATTTTTATTAATAATATTTTGGGACGCGCAGACATGAAAAATTGGAGGAAATTAAATTGAGATTTCATAAAAAACTTAGTTTTAAAAGTTCAGGTTAAACTGAGACCGCGAAGGGCACTTGCATACTGAATACTTCTGATCTAACTTTGAAAGTTTTTGAGAACAACAAAGGATAATGCACCTGTCGGGATTCGAACCCGGGCAATAACTTTTGCAGAGAGACAGTCTTAGACCACTAGATCACCTGTGCAAAAGCTATTTTTTCTTCAAAAAGCTTGTAAGAATGAACGGCATTTTGAACACTTTCCCTTCAGGAAGCACCTTCGATGCGAATGGAAACTTGCGAAATTGGTGGTCAGCACAAGCAAAACAGGAATTCGAAAACAGAACGCTTTGCTTCATCGAGCAGTATTCGCTACAAAGAGTAATGATTCGTTTTAGAGTTTTGAACGGAAATTTTGAAGCACAGCGAATTCATTTAAATTTTCTTCAGTATGCCGAGCTTGGATTGAACGTCAATGGAGAGCACACAGTGACAGAGAACGTTGCGGACAGTGGCGGATTAAGAGCCGCGTACATGGTCTGCTTATTATTTACATATGTAGATATTTTTTTCAAGTCTATGTTATATATTCTATTTCGCACAACATATCATGTAACCTGAAGCATCGCCTTTCAGGCATTCGGGAAAAAGTTTGGAGAACGCAAGTTGGAGACCGCATTCGTTGTTCGAGAAATGAACGTTTCTTTGACAAACGAGCAATTATTTTTCCTATCTTACGGACAGGTAAGGTACCATCATTTATCGTTTGCTTCCCACCAGCACAATAACTCCCCTCCTTAATTCCACCGACATCTAAGTGGCCTTTAGCTGGCAGTTCGGACGGATTGGATAGAAACCCAGCTAAAATTACAGACTTTCGCCTATTGGAGCAAATTGGATAATGTGGGGAGTCTTGCATGAACACCGTAGGGCTACGCGCCGCTTCGCGGAGCTTCGCCAAACTGGTGTATCCTCAACGCATCAGCTATCTCTGTGTTCCAAAGTGATACAGTTTCTAAAATGCCCATATTTTAGCCTAGTATCAACGTATACGTTTAGCATTCATAACAGTTTCCGTTCCCCTCTTTTTGTTTATAGAAAAAAGTTGCACAATTACAGCATATCCTGAAACCATCTACACTGCGCAATTACCCCATGTGCTTCAGCTTATTCTTCATGTTATTAATTCGAACACTTTTTGCTATTAAAAGCTGTTGTAGTTTGAAGTTTATGTCAGTGTACATTTTAGTTCATAAGGTGTAAGCTGGGGGAATTTTTCCTAGAGGAAGAGTTTTGCTCCTCTTTAGCATTGGCGACATCTACTAAGCAAAAATTTCATAAGAAAATTCCCCACGATTCACACCTAGCAAATACATTCCTTACACTCCTAATTTCCACAACAGGCTGGTGAACTGTTCAATTGGTGTAAATTGTAGAGAAATATTATTCAGAAATTGCTCTTATTGTTTGTGTTAGTGTACCAAACTCTTAATTTTTACAGCGAGCTAGAGCCATTAGTTCTGTCCAAACTTTCATCTACACCACAATTTGGCATCTCCCTCCTATATATAAATTACGTAGTTGCGCTGCAACAGCTTTCAGTCTTAAAATTAGTAACTACACAACACTTTCTCATAATCTAAACTCTGCTTTTTAGTAATTCTAGACCCCTCCCGAACATAATACACCTCTATCAACGATGTGTAATACTTTTGAACTACCTTCATCAACTCAACTAACGCTTGAAGTACGCAAAAAGTGGGCGCAAGTAGGTCAACTCCCTTTTTGTGCCAACTCCGCGCCCGGGCGATGTGTGTCAGTTTGGCTCAGTTGGTAAGCTGGCTGACTGCAAGAGAGCAGGGCGCGGGTTCGAACCCCGCTGGAGGCAAGTGGTTTTTGCAAATTTGGAAAACGTCCACTTCAGAATGAACCAGTCAACTAGGCCTTTTCATTTGTTGTGCTGCTAATTTCTCAGTTGACTGGTTCATTTGTTGTGCTGCTAATTTTAATATTGATATTTTTGATATTCAAAATATTGATTTTTTTAAATTTGAAAATATAATTTCAGATTTTTTTATAAAAATACATTATTTCATAAGATAAATTAAGATCTCATTTTCAGACGTATGAAGAAGAAAAGTTTTTAATGTAAAAGTGAGCTGAAAATTAAGGGGATTCAAATTGTTGTAAATGTCAAAATATTTATTTTTTAATATTGAAACTTCACATATGTTTCATCCTCATTCATTCGATATTGCTTCATCTTTTAGAGAGCTGCACGCTTTACTTCTCTTCTCCCCTCCCAAAGCTTGCCAACATTTGAAAATTCGAAATATATCGCAATAACGAGAGAGTATCCTTCGGCATGGCAGAATGGGACAGCGAAAAGAGCACAATGTGGAGTGCTTTTTCGCTCACTTCAAATCACCTGTTCTCCTTCTGACCGGTCACCGATCTTTGACCTATTTGGTTGGAGGCCTGCCGGCGACCATTCCTTGGGGAACATGGAAAAATTGCCGCAGATCTTGCAAAACACTTTTTAATTGCAAAAAACAGGTTATATTTTATGGTGCATAGTTGTTAGATCGCGTAGATCCGTAGACGATTTCCTTAGTCATATGATACACCTTGTGCGTAAACAATGTTCTGTGAAAACCAGTACGGAGTTTAATGATCTAGAAGACAAACGGATAACAGATCGCTTGCTCGGCCATGCAGGAAGACAAAATAAGATATCCTTCATATACCTAGTGATGTTATTTATTAGCCAGGAAACAATTAGGAACTTATCTTCAATGTAAGTCTCTCTTAATAATTTATTTCAGTCTCGTTGCGGTAAAAGAACATCAGCTAGTTTGAGAACACTACTTCTTCGCGACGGACATGCGCCTAGCAGGCAAAGAGCTGTCTTACCTCTACGTAACATGGAAGAGTTTTCACAGGTAGGTGTATTTCGTCATGTTCACAACTCTTTTGAAGGAACCTTACTCGTAGAAAATATCCAAGTGGTTTTTCAGGCTTTTAAATGTCCTGTTGGGTCTGGTATGAATCCAGAAAAGCGGTGCAGAATTTGGTGATATAAACTTTTAAAGATTGCTGAGATAACAACGTTTTGTGTCGGATCGCATTTCCCACGATAAAGATAATTGGTAAGGCAAACAATATGTGTTTACTCACGTAGTTACAACCAAGGATAAGTAGGAAGACTCCTCTCTTCTGAACAATTGGCCTGTGATTGGAGTAGCCAATCAGGGATCTAGATGAAATTCAAGATTCGTTTTCATTCCTAACTCAATTGGTTCTTTTTCCTGACCTCTTCTGTGTGCACTTGACTGTGGTGCAGTAGATGGGGAGTTCGACTCCCCCGGTCGATGATGTTTGGTTTCAAAACGGGAATAACATGTGATTCTATCTATTATATAACAAAGACAACCCCTTCGAGAACCAATACACTGGTAATACTGATAAACGTGCAAAATAGGAGAGAAAACCAATAAGAGCCTGAGAAATCACACCACTATTTATTTCCTGAAGAAAGTAGCACGATAGAATAACAAATAACTGAACGAGTGGATACATTGATATATATATATTTACATCTCAAGGTGATTAATTATATGATCTTTTTTCAGCCCAAACCCGTTCCAAAACAGACAAATTGTGTGTTTTTGAATTAATACCTCGAAGCAATTTAAATAACTTTTGAGAAAAAAAGGAAATGAGAGCCTTAACCTAATTAACTTTCCTCATGAATTACTTGCCTAGCAAAAGGGGCGAATGCAAAAGTGGCGTCGCATGTAGCACTTGCACAGAATACCGAGAATGAATAGGATGAGAAGGAAGAGGAATCCGCAGATATTTAGCAGGGGAGTTATCTTGGCTTTTCTCGGAATGTTGCTTTCATTCGTTGAGGTTAGTCGAACACGATCATACAGGCTGGCTTAATTAAGTTCACGCTTCCATATACATAAATAAATAATCAACTTACGAGTCGAAGATGACAGCAGGGACTGGTTCATCCTTTAATATTTTTTTTCAAAAATTTGAATTCATATGTACTTACGACTGTAAATTATTTGACTGAGTGATAGGTCCGCCAAGAGAAGATGGGACTGGATTCTGAGCATTCGAGATACAAAATAAGCATGTTCAAAATTATGAATATAATTGCTCTTACCGCAGCTAGCTTAAAGTATGCCAGAGAACTGAAGAACAGAACATAAATTGCCTTCATCGTCGTCGATTACCACCGCTTAAGAGTGTATTCTGAACATGCAATAGGCGAAAAGAACATAATCTTGCGCCTGAGACGCGAGTGGTGTATTCATTTATCACTTGCCGCATCTCGAAACACATCTGGAGGGAAGGCATTGCAGACTTGCAGAGAGCGATGTATTGCATAGAAAACGTTCAGCATGCGACAGCTACATATGTACATATGAAATGTTTCCATTTATCATTTGAACTTCACCTTCCTCTCCGTATCAGCATGGCCGGGATCGGGTGCTGGGGTCTCTGGATCTGAAGCTCCATGACTGTCTTCCATTCTGCCTTTTCTTGAGCCTTGCTCAATAATTCGAGTCCGACCGCATACACCAAGTCATCCATCTCTTACAACTACCCTCCGTTCGCTTACGCTCACGCGGATATCATTCCAAAACAACCATCTCCGACAATCAAGACCCGCGATGCGACCAGTACACAACCACTTCCACTCTCTACAGTATCGAAATCCTAAAGAATTAACAAGAATTATCAATGTCTATGATAGATACCGCGATGAGTTAACCCTACTTTTGTGCTGGATAGATAATTAATTTCAACTTTGGCTATTCCCACGCACCTCCTCTCGTTCCTCTCTCTAGTCTGGCGTATCTGCCTCCCGCGCTCTTCCGCGCTCGACGTTCCCTCTATGATCACTCTCTTGTCAGTTCTATCACCTGTCTTGCGATAAACTCCTCTTCCCCCTCACTCTCTCCTGTACAGTCGATATCCCTCAGAGGCTTTCCCCCCTCTTCCCCTGGGACTCCCCTTGTTGTCTACCCTTCCTTTTTGAGGATGCCTTCAAGTCTCTAAACTGGGGCACGAAAGGGACCAACATAAATGGGAGATACCTCAATCACCTTCTGTTTGCCGATGACGCAGTCCTCATAAGTCATGACAGTAGGTTAATTCAAATCATGGTTAACGAGCTTACTGCCGCTCGGGGCACGGTGGGATTGTGACTTAATGCTAGCAAGACAGTGGCAATCTCTTCCAAGAGAGGTTTCTATCAATGGCCATAAAGTTCGATTGGTGGAGCGATGTGTGTACTTGGGGCAAGAAATCTCCATAGATGACAACCGAGAAGTCGACAGGAGAATTCGAGCCGCTAACAACGTCAGTATATACCGCCGAAACGCTGTTCATTCGAAACACGAGTTACAGTGTCACACGAGAACGAAACACAGTGTCCCCCGGAACCGGAAGGTGCAACGGACGACGATTCTTAGTGAGAAGACTACGGGTGAGAATGAGGACGAGGCTGCGAATTGGATGCGAACTTTTCTGGTGGCTCTTGCAAAAAACTTTTCTGGCGGCTCGCGCCCACGAAGGCCATATCTGTGAGCAGAAGGATTCTTGTTTACCTTACTGCTATTTTAAAGGTGTTTTACGTATTTAAAGTCCTAACATCACAATATTTTTCTATTATCAAGCCTTTTCAAATGGTTGCATTCATTTTCTTCTTTTTAAGTTTTTTTTCTTGTCTTCAATGATTCGTGCCTTTTATAATATTCAGAATGTAATTTTTGGCAAACAAAATACTAAAAAAATGGAGTATGTTCAGCATAAAGTATTCCTTTCCGCTTGTGCGATCCGGGGAATAGCAAGTAGTGTGGCGCACCTACCTTTGCCAATGCACACCACACACCGCGCAATTCAAACACGTGTTTTTCGTTTCGTTGACTAGCTCATTTCATTGCTTTTGGTTACTGGGCAACGTAGATGCTTGCCGCATATAACAGGCAAACCAGCAGTAAGCACAGTTATTGCGTGTCTGTGTAGCATTCTTGAATTTGACCTAGTATAGGTTGTGCATGAGTGCCACTGGCAGTGCCCCCGTAGTACACACAATAGAGCGTCGGTCAGACAAGCCCCTGCCTAACTTGTCAGTGCTTGGCCCTGCACACACATACAACACGTCCACTTTCTATGATTCATGAGTTCGTTTCGCTTTCATCCTTTACCTGTCCCTAACTGCAAATTCTTCAGGATGGATATCCCGCAAAGGAAGCTGAACGAAGTGGTCATCCAACCACGGAGGGTGATCTGCGCATCTGAGGACGGCAAGATGATATTTGTTGGTAAGTTAGTTGGCAATTTTGAATCCCGTTGATGGAGGAGTAGTTCTTATTTAGACAAAGCGCCTTAGAAAGACGAGGAACTTGTTACACTAATGTACATAGGCACACGCTCCCAAATATGAGATAAATTAAAGTACCGTTTTCCAGGAAACGGTCCCTTCGTCGAATACTACTCCGCTCAGGAAGAGGTCGGATATTACGACTTTCAGCTGCAAGCTAGAATCAAGGCGTTTCAAGGACCTACTCATGTAGAGCATCTGCTTCCTCTAGAAAATGGTGAGTTCTTTAGCTTAGAACGTGCTATGCGCGAAAGTTTTGAATGAAAGTTAGGCATGAAAGTGCTCGCATAACTTCCAGTGCATGAAGATTTTCAAAATTACGATGCTTGAAGAGATCGATTGCAGGTAATGTAATTGCCGCTGGAGGATCGTCTTTGACGCTGATCACAGAGCGAACAAAGGTAAACTATCCCGATACAGTTGTGAATCAGGTAACCACGTGTTGCTAGAAAATTGTTATGCGAACAGTTTTGAAATGAGATTTTTTCAGAGGATCGTCTTCAATTACCAAAAGAAGGAACACATAACCGAGTTTCCGTCCCGAATTGTAGCCATATTCCGAGGAGATGTCCCGGTGCTAACGAAAGACTCGGAACAATCGAATCCTATTGCGTGAGTTTTTAAAGCATCTGCTAGGTAAAAATATGGACAATGCAGTTTTCGTAAACGTATTTGCCGCAAATATATGCAGCCATAGTGCAACATATGACAAAACATATGTTGCGCTGCAAGAAAAGCTAACAAATTCATCTAGTTTGTCTCTTTAGGAGAATCGTAACGGAAGACGGACGAATTCGAGACGTTGGCGTCAATAACGACGTGATCGAGTCCGCTAAATGTGCTACTACGCACATCTTCAACTTCTCCATGTATAATATGTGTTGAAAACTTGCACATTGATTGCGATCCCTTGCACAATATTATTAGGAAGTAGTAATTCCATTAAGCCAAAAGACTGCAGAAGGAAAACGCTTTCGCTTGCTTGTTATACATTACACTTTTCTTCAGAACTCAGGCTTACCTCTTGAGTGCCCATCAACTGGTGCTTCTGACCATGAATGAAGCGTACGACTACCGTATTCGCTACTGCCTCCAAGACAACATCGTTGACTTTGGCGAGGTAAGCGGGCTGGTATGAACACTTCCACTGAACAATTACCCACCCCCCCTTCAGGGCAGTGTGATGTGTATCGACCCACGACTCAGAGCGCTCGTGGCCCGCGAGGGAAGAGTGTACAAGTTCGGGTATGTTTTGCGTGTCTAACACGAGTACTACAAGGTCGATTGTCAGGCAGCTGTAATGAGTGTTACTTCTAGGCACTTTTCTTAGATTTACTGATCACAGGATTGTTTCAGAACTAACTCAGCAGGAATCCGTGAGCTGAGTCTGTCCGTCCATAACCTGTGGAGCCGCTACGAGCCTATCATGCGAGCGAACGTCGTTGTAAATACCAACGACTTGATTGTTATCGGAGATGAGGATGGGGTAATCAATAATTGTACTAACAGAAATATTGTGTCAAAACAAAGGGCACAATTTTTATACATTTTCTCATTCGGAGGCCAGTAGAATAAATATTGGACTACTCTTGCCACTTCTCCGTCCAGAAAATGGTAGAATTCGGCTACGACAAGAAGTTGTTATCAAGAAGATTAGCACCAGTACATGCGGAATATTGCAGGATATCTACGTTTTCACTCACCGCGCTGACTTCTTGTACCGTCATTCACTTGATGCTGGCCCGATCATCAGCATCACTAGCATAGCGTTTGATTCAAGCATGGTGAGTAGCACAATACATTTTTTTCATGATAATTCACTTTTGCAAACTTCTCCTTGATTAGTAGTTATAGCACCTTCGTTCAGGTTATTGTCGGTACGCGGTCTGGTAATCTCGTGCAACTCATCCTCGACTGTGCCGAAGTTGCTGCTAAATGTACGTGTTTTAAAGTTGTGGATATCGAAGATAAAGTAACAAGCGCTTGAAGCTTTCCAAAGTTAAATACATGACATTTTCATTTTACAGCTTTCAATGCTATTCAACGGCACACTGTGAAGAAGTTCGTACTTCGAAGATCGAAGGAGACGCTTAGGATGATCGCATTGGTCGAGTAAGTGTCGTTTCTCACATACATAGACAACATAGACCGCCGAACTTTGCTTGCGCCCATGCTTTTCCTTCATTCTGAAATATTCTTAATGATGTATCTACATCTATCCAAGCCGATAGAAAGCATAAATATATACTGCAGGAATCCGATTTCCGAACTGTTCTGGTACAACGGGGAAGCTTGGAAGCAGTTGAATGTCGCGGCGAAGGATATGCACGTGTATGATAACGGTGCCAAGGCCGCCTTCGTGGCTTACGACGACTACTCCCTCTACGTCCGAAGCGACTTCTATAATGCGAGTACGCAACTTTTATATATATATATATATATATATATATATATATATATATATATATATATATATATATATATATATATATATATATATATATATATATAACGAAAGCGTCTCATATTTATATTTACTTCCCCATTGTAAGTCTTGAACATATACTTGTAGAAATCGCATGGAAAGTGTCAAAGAAAGTGGAGTATGCTCTCATTAATCCAGAAGGAGTCTTCATTGAATTCTGCGACAGGTCTTTTGTAAGTGCTATTTTGTTACGGTAATATCGGCATGGATCTGAGAAGTTCCGAAACGACTGATGCAGGCTATCGTACTACTGGACGATGAATGCATCGATATACTAGTTGGAAAGAGGAGCAAAACCGCGAAGGCTTCCGGTTTTTCGACATACGTGATCGGCGACGTGGGGATACGAATGGTTAGCGATCGGGTTCTTTGAGTGATTAAATGTAACTCAACTCAGACGTCAATGTCGCTCGCAATCGCCGATAGCGGCGGATCGATTCGAGTCACTCGAGAGAGATTCCTCGAAGTGATGCTCAATCCAGCTATGACTTCCTTCCTGGACACGGCCATTGATATGTACTCACAAACCGTTGCGGACTATGAATTGGTAATTTCAGGCAAATGCTTCAAATTTGTTCTTGCTGTGAAATGAGTTATCTTAAAAACATAAGCAATTGATCAAACTCGGCTACCATTGCTACCATAGTAGCATAGCATAGTAGCATAGTAGGCTACCATAGTAGTGCTTGCTGCTATCACGCACTACTGTGATATAATTTCAGGCTCCGGTCCACAACTTCACGCCTCTGCCAAATACTTCGATTCGCGATTTCGTAATAACGGCGCCTACGTAAGTACCTATTATGCTGCTTGGGCACATTTCTAAAATCTGATGTATTTCTTTTCCAGCCGGTTCGCTGTACTGTACTCAAATGGACACCTCCACGAATTCTATTTCGCATGCCCTGGGATGCCGGAGAACTACGACCGTAAGTAGATACATATATCGTTCAGTATGGTCAAAAAGCATCGGCGAACAGCTCTTCATTCGATTTTATGCAACAAACGTTCCACCTTTGCTCAACAAACCATGAGCACGAATGTTGACGACATGTTAAATTCAGTTCCAACTGTGACGGAGACCGCCGTAGCCACCAATGTGCTCGCTGTTGTGCCCTCCAACGGCGATAAAAGCGAAGGATACTTAACGAAGGATAAGGTTTGTAATCAATTCCCGCAAGTTCTAGCAGAAGGAGGCTTTTCCACAAAAATGCATAAACACACTCTGAGCGGACACTTCAGTATAGTCTATATTATGTATATAGAAGAAAGGAATATGTCAGGGTGGCACAATCTGGTACGATCCACTACGCCCTATCCGCTCGTTTCGTACATCGTTCGGAATGATGGAAGATGACTTCGCGCCTGGCACCTTTGCTGTTCAAGATAATGATGCCGGCCATCCCTCTCTCTATATCGTGCGGAAGGGAGTAAGCAAACTTGAATTGTGACTGAAGGGGGTGGGGTTGCAGCGGGGTGGGCGCGGTGTTGGTTTGTTAGATATGTACCTTTAGTTACATATTCAGTTACGACAATTATCTTAGCATTGCTACTTTTCGAAAGTGGCAATAGAATTTTTCAGGACATTCATACAGTACAGGGAACGTTCGTAGTCTTCAATCCGATCACGCCCTTTACCTACTTTCAAGACTGTGTATGTGCTAAAATCGCAATCTCAGTGCTGTTCGTTAGCACTTGAATATTAAAGACAAAGTCAAGATCAGTGTGCGTATTTGAAATCAATCATAGCAGTTACCCATAAGACTATGTTTTTCTCTGGATATGCTACATATTAGTGAAGCAATATTTAACTTCAGCCCGTACTCCACTATGTGACAATTATGTCGTGCCCTCCATTGTGTCGATCAATTCAAGTTTCTTCCTTTTCAAACGGAGACGTCGTAATCAATTCGCAGAGAGGAGCCGGTACGAAACTCAATATTAGCTTCTGACATAATGGGAAGGACACTGCGTTGATGACTTATAATCAATCACTTCCTTATTTTCATTTTTTGTTATTTTAAGTATATATTCTAGAAACGGGAGCGTTGCGGCATCAATTTCGTGTATCGGACAAGATAACCGCGATCGCGAGCAGGGTTGTCTGCATCACGTCTCCCCAAGGTATACTCACTACACCTTGCACGGCAAATTATCACGTCGACATAGCTAAGTTACCGCTGTGAATGGTTGTATTTGTTGGATTAGCGTGTATCATACCGTACCTCTGAAGACAGAACAAAATTAAGATCCCTATATCGGAGATGAGCCGCAAATGACACTGCTCGGGACACAAGGAGGAAAGGTGGGTTTATCATTTTCTCATAATGGAATCAATTCTATGCATAGATTCTGCTCCACTATCAGCACTGGGACCGGGGAGGAAATAGTCATCCGATCGAATTGGAAGGGGCAAGGAGGCAGACGAAGGTACGCACTGAACCTGTCAGAAGTTTATTTCCTTTTTTCAACCACTTAGAGTGAAGTGATCGCTTATAGAACACAGTGTTCTAAATGATAAGTGAATGAGAGAAAATGTTTGTAGAAAAATATTTTCCGTGCGAAAGTTCCTATCGAAATCAGGGATATTCTTCGGAATCTCGTTTGCTTAACATTTTCACTGCTGTCAGAACAGTGTGAGAGAATGGTGGCAATGTCATATAAAAATAAAGCAAAATGCAGGTGACGTGTCTGTCTATGCGACCTGCTCTGGTCATCCATTCTTTCATGGAGGAACATGATATGTTCATACTGGTGGGCGAAAGATTCGCCGCAGCTTATGAAGATGGAACACTCTGGTAAGTGCCGTCGAAAGCAGATAGACACAATACCATTATTAAAGTATTAACGAGCTTTTCGAAAATGTTAACGCTTCTAACTGTTGTGTTCTATGTTTCTCAGAGTATTAACTAGCTCATTCAGCGTCTTCGTACTTGGTTTCTCGCACAACAACGCTCGATTCAACGCGTACGCTCTTCACGAGCTGAAGCACCCGCACGCAGGGGCGTTCTTCACGAGTGTATGTCTTCCTTATCTATAAAAATAACAACACCTTTCTAAAATAACATTTTTTGCGCTTTATGTATTCTACCATATGTTCATCGAAACGACACGTATCGGCATAGAATGATTCTACAGGAGGAATGAACACTACATTATTTTTACAGATAGAGTTGATCTATGACGATCCGGAGGTGAAGACGACGACCTATTTGGATGCCCTTGACTCCGGTATGTTTTTACGTTGTTGCGGGTATTGGGAATCACTCTTTACTTACATACTAACACATGTGTATAGAGAGAAAGTATAATGAATTGGGAGTACTGCGTGATCCTCATTGTTGTTGAATGCTTGATGAGTCTTCGTGAGATCAGGAATGAATGAGGTGTGAGTAGAAGGCGATGTTGGAGCCAGCTTTATCTCAGACGTTTCGACCGTTACATGTCATCATCAGTGAGATTAATTACCCTACAAGAAGAAAATAAGTAACAAGACAACATACATCATAAA
>LS853790.1:112201-170262 GCA_900490955.1 Micoletzkya japonica | reverse complement strand
TCCTTCCTTGTGCAATCTGTTTCTTATGTGCATTTGAATTTATGATGTATGTTGTCTTGTTACTTATTTTCTTCTTGTAGGGTAATTAATCTCACTGATGATGACATGTAACGGTCGAAACGTCTGAGATAAAGCTGGCTCCAACATCGCCTTCTACTCACACCTCATTCATTCCTGATCTCACGAAGACTCATCAAGAAAGTATAATAGTTTGTATGTGTAACCAACATTAATGAACTGATCATTAGATTGTATTCTGAATCGTCCGAGATACAGCGTTATTTCAAAACAATTTAACCGAATCTTGCGAAATAGTGAATTCAGACGGCAGGATGCGGTACATAGCCCTCGAATTCAAGCTTCCCCTAACGCAACCGTCTCCTTGGAACAATAAACACAGTGAGTTGCCTTACATCCTTCCTCGTGTTTAATCTGTCTATAGTAATTTGGCAATTAATGGTGAAATCTGACAAGATATCTTGCGGAAACGAGTTAATTCATGAGGTTGCCATTAACTCGCAATTAATGAGCCACATTGAACGTGCGGCTATAATATAAGACTTACGTTTTAGACATGATGTTCAAGAAGCTGAACGGGGCCATTCGAGACGAGCATACGATTAGAACCAGTTCTCTGGGCGCTGACGAGGTATGCATGCGTGACTGTAGACATTAAAAAAAGTAACTACTGTTCGAAATGTTTAAGTAATATTTTACTAAGGTGAAATGTTAAAAGAGCTCTTAAATTTCAGCTGCAACGTGTTTCCATATCGCCGCTTTCCAAGGCCACGAATATCACGTGCTTCGAAGTACTTCTCGACGGTAAATCACTACGATAGATCAAGTGGCAAAGTAACTTTGAAAGTTGTCTGTTTCAGATCCCAAGCGATACATTTGTGGGAATGGAAGTGGAAGTCTTCTAGCCTTCTCGACTAGGAATGATTTGATCTCCCAGCTACCGAAGCTACACAAGGGAGCGATAAAAGGTATGTACATACTTTAGCAAATATCCACTGCGCAAATCCTGTTTATGCGTACGACTCATGCCGTTAGCGTCATACCGTCAAGCTAGTAAGTTGTGGGCTGTGCTTGAAACACTTGAAACAAGGCCATATCTCGGCTGGGAAAGGTCGTACAGAGTTCTGGTTGGAATTTTTGGAATCCTTAGGACGAGATCTACTTTTGAATCAAGTTTGGTGATGATTAGACAACTATAAACAGGTTAAAACGGCTTTTATCTTAGAAATTCTCGCTATTCCTGTTCGAACCTCTCCAATGCCACATTTTTAAGTTTTAAAGGTCTTTAATCTTGAGGAATCTTTACCAAACTTGATATACAAATAGATCTCGTCCTGAGGATTCCAAAAATTCTAACCAGAACTCTGTACGACCTTTCCCAGCCGAGATATGTCCTTGTTTCAAGTGTTTCAAAGACGGCCCACAATTTACTAGCTTGACGGTAGTACCCAATCCTAGCATGTCATAATATACGATAATGTTATGCAACTATATAACTAGACTTCGTGATCTTAAAAGCTTACTCTCATATATATTCTTGAAGTTGATTTGCATTAATAGATGTTGTGAACTTTGAAATCCTATTTCTTAATGTTCGTGCTAAGATATAAAAAAAGCAGAATTGGATTGTTAAGATGTGAGTATATGCCTCAGCGAGATGGTGAGCCAGAAGAAGCACCTCGTGCAAATCGGAGTTATCTGTACCCTAGGAGAGGACAACATGCTTCAAATATCTCTTTTCTTCAAGAACAAGGTGTGATCATCAAACAATTTTGCCCCGAATTCTTCAGCTTTAAAACATGATATCTCATTCAGCTGACTCATGTCACGGGGAAGCCTCTAAGCGTGAAGTCGCCCTCGAAGATTGCTCTATCACGAGTGCAGACGAGCATGTCGGAAACATATGCGTTTCCTTCCTTCGTCGTGGTGATGGGAGATGGATCAGAGGTTAGGCTATTCTCTGCTGTAGGACAATATAGACACATGGAGAATCTCATTTTCCTGGCCTATTTTTTTTGTTCTTCAACACCGATTTGCAGAGCATCACCTTCTGCACCAAACTGATGCAGGAGAAGGCGAAAATGATGACGGGATTTCGTTAGTTTCCATAAAAGTTGCATAATAATTGTGTATTGTTTCCTGTGAGCTCAATTTTTTCCTTCATAACATTTTGTGCATGTTGTTGATCTTACGAGTCTCGGTATGATCTCATTATTACGTGTGCCATGTTTTGTTACATAATTCGTGTTATATCAACCGCGTTCTGCTTAAATTGTTACTTTAAATACATTCCTCGAGTGAGAGAATTCCTCGAGCAAATCTTAGCCCTAATTTCTAAGGTACTTGAGTGTTGATTGCTAAAGCTTGTTAGAGTACTTCAATGGTACTTGATGAACATCTTATGGAGGTGAGCCGCAAAAAAAGGGAGTGGGGGGGGTTGGAGGAAGAAGACAGTCATTTTCCTACGAAACTGGAAAAGGAGAAAAATGCGGCCATCGAGTGATTTGAACTTGAAGTCGATTGCGGTGCTATCAACTGTGCATCTTTCGATTGAGAGAGAATAGCCTTTATCGGGGTTCGTGAGGAAGGGTATTTCCAAAGAAGAGAGGTGAGTAGATCTTGGTAAGAAAGAAATCTTGATAAACCAGACCCGATGCTCGGAAATCTTGAAGTATAATATTGCTTGATCTTCTCTTAGCGATACTTCCAAATAACGCTACATTTTGCTAGGAGAAGGAGACGACCAGACTGCTCTTGGTTGAAAGGCGAAAGTGGGAGAGACGAATTGCGCAGGGAGAACACAGTGACAGAATGTATCTTTATCTTTATCGGAATGTAATATCTTACGATTATGTATTTAAAAATAAAATGTTGTAAAGGAGCCGGCCCACGAGTACGATAACATTTGAATTCGCGCGCTGCCCTGATATGCAATTTAGACCTTTCTGATAATCCTTTCCGATCGTTCTTTTTCTTAAAATGATCAGAACAATGCGAAAAATCTTTTTGTCAATGAATCGGAGCTGCATTACATCTCAGTAAGCTTATATGTATATCCGATTTTGTGAAAGGTGCGTTGTCTTTTGCACCCTCAGTACTCCGCGGAGAGTGAATGAAATCGCATAAAATTCGAAATAAATGTTCAGGATTATTATATCTACTGAATGACGTAAAGAGCGAAGGTTTCCAGAAACTCATGGTCCGGCTCCTTTAAGAGCACCCAACCCGTCTAACACAAAGGCTTAGGCGCCATTCCCGCACCTTGCCTCCCAGTGTCATTCCGTGAAGCGTATATGTTTTCTGGGCGGCGATGATTTAGCTTTCGTTCTTCAATAAGAACAAGGTCGGCTTTCATAACCGCCGGATCATTTTGTTGTTGTTGTTGAGCGCAAAATCTTTCCTGACAAAATAAGTGAAAGCGTGGTTTCACTTGCTACATAGAGATCTCTTATCATCTCGTTCCCAGTTGCTGCATATCACGGGTAATCACCTGGGTGTGCGGAAGCCAGCGGGGATCGTTCTTTCGCTTATGCGAGAGGAATTCGCTCTGCCATGCATCGTGGTGGTTAGGGGCGACGGCATGGAGGTCTACACTTTCCTTTGTTCAGCTTTAGTGCCGCATTCCACAACAAGAGCTTGAAAAAAGCGTTGTATTTTTTTTTAATTTCAGAGTACAAACTGCGGCCACAAGATGACGGCTGAGAAGGCAATAAAGATGATCGGTAATCGTTAATCCATTCGAGGGGACGGTCCAACTCGCCGCTACGTTTTATATACCTTCTAATAGCATATGATAATTCTCCTGTATATATAGTGGAATGAACCGATCCATCAGTTTCTTTCGTTACGAAAAAAAGTCTAACTCTCTCACTTTTCCACAATCTCTCGGCATATATTCGGAACGATTTTCCGACGGATCTTTTTAATCCACTGTACTTCAGGTAACAGAGGAGATGCCAGTTTCCAGTTTTACACCTTTATCTGGACTATCAGTGGATTTGGGTCCAAAGGAGGGGGCTTTGAAATAGATAAAAGCGGTCAGAGACTTCAAATCTTCTTCAAAAACCCACTCAGTCCGAGGCGACGACGAATTTTGAGTTGCCTCTTAATCCTCGATTGGCGCATACTCCCCTCGTACACCAAGTCTTCAGAGGGGAGGATTTTTCTTTCTGATCCTTGGTTGAAACTGTGTGGGATGGCTCTTGGTTGAGAGACGAATGAGGGAGCGAACCGCACGCGAGGGGAGCAGAGGGGAGAATCCCTCTCTGCTCTCCTCGACCTTCCGAACCACGGACGGAGATGCAAAGGGTGCAAAGATTTTGGAGGCAGCGGGATTCGAATTCACGACCTTCCGAACGACGGACGGGTGCTCTACCACTGAACGACACCCCCGGTGTGCTCCTTGCACTTCTTTGGGGCTACTTCTGCCTCTACATCGCGCTTGGCTTCTACGGGTTTTACTTTATAGCATTTGGCTTTGCTCTGTTTGAACGTTTTGTTGATTCGCGAAGTGTTCCTTAAGTTCACATATTATGTTTATTCCCAATCTCAATTAGTCTCATTGGTGCAACCTTATTATTGAACGTGGTGCAATTCTTTGCATTATTTCGTTATATCGAAACTGGTTCTTACAATTAATGTAGCTTGTATCCTCGTGTTGGAAAGTAATCACATTTAAATATATTAAATCACCTGTTGCAATTCATCAAATAAAACAATGCGTATGAAACATTTGGCGTTGTTCTGTTTGAACGCAAGCTAATTGATAAGCTAATTACCAAGTCAACACAACAATTGTCATATTCACAAAAGATGACTTCAACTTAAAGTACTGAGTGCTTCTACTCTGCTAACTGAGGAAGAAGTGCTTTTCTTTCTCATGAGGAGAGATATAAACTTCTTTCTGTAACTGGAAGTCGATGAGATGACGAGAAGAGAGTGTAGAATAGAATGCATGCCAGCTACCGACACGGAAAGCCACGAGAGTGCTAAATGACGTTTGAAACGTCTCTATAATCTACTCTTTTACTATAATCTAGACGTTAGTTGTTGAATTAGGTTAAGCAAAAAGAACAAATCAAAAACAATGCCTAGAGTTAAAATCCTTGCATTTTTGATGACAAATTGTCTAAGATATGCACCAGTACTTCCATTGCCAGTTATCCATTGAAAAGCGATAACTGCTATAGGACACATCATAAACAAGGTCGGAATGGAAACCTGAAAAAGTGTACTGAATTCGGTACATTTAAGACGCACATGGAAGCGATTTTCAAGTGAAGCTTATGTGAAAGATCTTGTCGAAATTAGTTTAAAAACAAAAGGAAAAATGATAAAAACTAGCAAGGAGATGCCGCGAACACTCCGTAAATTTATAAGAAATGACCTTAACAGCATTTATGTGACCACTAAGTAAAGTCAAAATCCGTTTTCAGAATCTGCTACTAAACGCTCTATCGAGCGAAATCGCTACCCAAGTTATGGAATATTAGCTCGAAATCGCACCCTTTTTCACTAAAAAGTGCTCAAATTCCCAAATTTTCCTTAAAATGAAGGTAATATTGTTCTGTTAGGTCAATGAAACAAAAAACAACATTCATCCGATCACCTGGCTGCTTTACTTCGTGACAAGGTCAAATTTTCAGCTACAAGTTCACAACTTGGATAGCGATTTTCTTTCGAGAAAGGGTTTAGTAGCAGATTCTGCAAGCGGATTTTTATGTGAAAGAATGATCCCTTAAAATCTGTTAAAGTCGATTCTCATAAATTTACGGAGTGTTCGCGGCATCTCCTTGTAAGAGAGATTCTCCGTAAGGTCTAAGCTTTCTTGTTCTGGGGCGGACACGGGTACAAAGTTGCTCCGAATTTCCTGAAAATATGTCCCCTGTTGTAGTTTTACACGAAGATCACGGAAAATGGGGTCTCGAGTGGATAAAATCAGACCATCGCAAAAGCCGACTAGGCTAAATTTCAAATGGGAAACTAGCTGTTTTTAGCCACTCGAATCCTCAATTTTCGTGATCTACGTGTAAAAGTACCCCAGGTGACATATTTTCAGGAAATTCGGAGCAACTTTTGTACCCGTGTCTGCCCATGATAACGCCTTACGGAGAACCTCTCTTAATAGTATTCGAGAAATGATTTTTTTGAAATTTCGCCCAACGACGACGCTACTGTTTTTAGCAGACAGGGGCCGGCCAAACGGAATCATTATACTGAACGCCCGACCCGCGGAACCAAAAAATATTTTTTTCTGTAATTTTTATGTTTCTTATTATCTAAAGGTAAAGTAAGAAATTTCAGTATAATTTTTCCGAATATTATTATCGCTTCTCACTCCCTTTAACAAATACATACCTGTGCAATTAACTGCATTGTTAATTTTCCTTGTATCTTCTTACGTCGTTGGCTAATTACAAGCTGCTTCGATAAAGTATAGAAAATATGTGAACATATCTCAATTTATATTATTGGGGCTTAGAACACTGTTCTAAAAATTACAATAACTAGAAAAGACCCGAAGAAGAGGATGTCGAATAAAACAATAAGCGTTATTCCATTAGCTCGTGCATAGCAATTCATTCGGCTGCGCAGCGGTATGAGAATGAAAACCTGTCTCTGAGGTTATCAGATGAGAATAGAAAACAGCATACCGTATCGCGTAGGTCTTCCATCTCAGCGTTGTTCATAACACACCACTGTAAATCTACGTATGTCTTATGTCGGAGTAGTATGTTTCACAGTGTTCTAAATGTTAAGCGAACGAGTCAAAATGCTTAGGATACGGTGTTTTTCGTGCGAGAGTTCCTACCGAAATCAGGATTATTTTTCGGCATCTCGTTTGCTTAACATTTTGACTGTTGACAGAATATTGTGGTTTCAGTCTCACGTTGAAAAAAGGCACGTGGATCACATTGAGAGCGATGAGTATGACGAACATCACGTAATAAAGGGACTTTCGGTCTCTGAACCAAGATCCAGGAGGCATCGCCGCCTGAAAGTAATAAAGCAAACTTAGTTTCAAAAAAGTGTCGGAAACTTGTTTGCATACATAATAGTTGCTAATTTGAGCAGTAAACAACTGTTGCTAAAAGCGTGCGCCAGAACCTATTGAAGATGTATAGCTGACCTGATGACGATATAAGAAACAAAAACTATATGGGATGACCATGAAGAGAAGAAATACAACGAAAATCGCCTTAAATGTATTATTGGGCAACAATAACCATAACTAGTATAATATAACTACGCAGTACCCGGCGGCCCACGAAGCGTGCCGCGGTCACAACGCTTCGTGAACCGCCTAAGCATGTATTAGGCGGGGTCCAACATTACTACTATACGACCCCGCTATGTTTGGAATCACAAAGGACGTTGTCGTATATTTCGACAAAAATAGGTTATGTGGAATGAATTATTAATTTTCTACTACCGTCGCCAATTACGTTCGTCAGCTGTACACGTAAAGAGCCTATGAACCGGGACAGGGTCTTCAGTTAGCTAACCCCCTTTTTGAAACTTTTCAGAACGATGTATGTTAAACCAAGCCCGGTTAACCTCGTTGCCTATTGCCTACGTTGCGACGTTGTAGTCATTGTACGTTCCTGTTTTATCACTTTTGCTTCATCTAATTGTGCTTCCTATATTCCTTGTACAATACATATATTTTATTATTATTAAACATACTTGGCGAAGTATTCTTCCGTTCGCTCTTTTCTAAGCAGTGCCTTGCTAAAGCCAGTTCTCGTGCCTCATTTGATTTCAAGAAATACTAACTGACAGGGACCACCTAGACCACGCTATGCCAGTTTTGCTGATAGCCGAGTCCTCTGACAAGGGTTAATAAACCATGTGCAAAACCGTCAAATTTTCAAATCGATTCTTCATGGTCAAGGAGATGAGCTCAGTTGAACACCGTGGAAGGTAGTATTTTCAAGCACTTTCGAATGGTGTATGCACCATTCGGATACGCGCTGCCGAGCTCAAGCCATCTCATTGTGAGGTATCGGATGCGTTAGATTTTATATCATTGTGAAAAAGGTTTCCTTGAAGTCATGCCAAAATCAGCAAAGACTTCGCCGCAAGAGAATTTGAACCTACGGCGCCTGCTTATCAGGCAGGGTCACTATCCACTACACCATGCCAGAGACAATGGTAACTGTCGAGGAACTCTTCCAGTATTCGGAGGCGCAAATAGCCTCCGCGCGATTAAAGGGGTGCCCGGAGGGCGAAAATTTTCTAGCTATTTTTAGAAAGGGATTTTCCAAAAAAAACAACGATCCCCTGCTCTAAAACGCTAGTAAGTTGTAAATTAGGTCAAGGGGGTCAAAGGATCTTACAAATTGCCAACTGGCCGATATATCGGAGACTAGTGAAATAAGTCCATCTCCGTAGAGACAGGCGTGACTGAGAAAGATAATCGGATGGAATGCAACTCCGAGGAAGAAATCCGTGGCTTCGGTAGATACCTGGAAGCACTTAACAGAGATTCTCCGTAAGGCATGAGCTTTTCTGTTCAGGGGGCGGACACGGGTCGAAAAGTTTCTTCGATGTTCCTGAAAATATGTCTCTTGGGGTAGTTTTTTACGTAGATCACGAATATCTAGGTCTCAAGGGATAAAAATGAGACCATCTTAAAATATGATAATGCTAACTTTTAAACGGATATTCAAAATCTGTAAAAGCAGATCTTTTCTTTTTGAACGTTCTTGAAAATTGGTTTAGTTGATTTTGAACAACTTTTTCAGAAAAATATTTTACTAAATCGATCATTTCATAGTCAAGATACTACAAAACTGATAAATAAAATGCTAAAAAATTCTGGGACCATTTTGAGTTATATTCGAAAGAATGAAGACGATTTGCGTATGTCATCTTCCGTAATGAAGGCGAACACCAGTATAACGATGTTGTTTGTGGTTTCTGAGTGTCACACAACAATACCATGATAAATGTAACGTCATGGTTAAGTTCTGAAAGTAATTTGGCATAAAAAGCTTGATTTTCAATGTATATGGCTTAGCGCAGCAACTCGCGTTGTTCTGCGAGAATCTATCCACTTTCTTTTATCTGAGCATTTCTTTTGGCGTCAGAATTTCATAACACATGTATTTTTGTTTTTCATATTATGTTCTGCTTTAGCTGTATCACCAAACGCTTCCCTCCAGAAGATCGCAGCGGCCACAGGAGTTCGAATAAAGGGCTACTACCGTTAAGCTTGTAAATTGTGGGCCGTGTTTGAAACACTTGAAACAAGGACATATCTCGGCTGGGAAAGGTCGTACAGAGTTCTGGTTGGAATTTTTGGAATCCTCAGGACGAGATCTATTTGTTTATCAAGTTTGGTAACGATTCCTCAAGTTTAAAGACCTTTAAAACATAAAAATGTGGCATTGGAGAGGTTCGAACTGGGATAGCGAGAATTTATCGGGATTTCTAAGATAAAAGCCGTTTTAACCGGTTTAAAGTTGTATAATCATCACCAAACTTGATACACAAGTAGATCTCGTCCTGAGAATTCCAAAAATTCCAAACAGAACTCTGTACGACCTTTCCCAGCCGAGATATGGCCTTGTTTCAAGTGTTTCAAACACGGCCCACAATTTACTAGCTTGACGGTACTACATTGAAGCCCAAACCGGGAAGGGAGCCAGCGACCGGGCATCGGCAATTGTCAAGACGAAGATCCGAACTCTAGCGGACAGGAACATCAACACACTGTACGAGTCGGTGAAGAATTATCTGATCCCAAACCTGTAATTCGCGGTGTACCTCAAGGATCGGTCTTAGGACCGCTGCTATTCATTCTGTATACAGCTGAAATTCCGCAGCTGGTACAAATCGACAAAGCAGTTGCTCGGGTATAGGCAGATGGCATCAAGATTTATTCTGCGCTTAACAAAGCTGATACAAGTTCTAACTTACAAAAAGATATCAATAAAATATCCGAGTTGGTCCAAGTCTTGGCAACTCGAACTTGCGCATAGTAAGTGTGATGTGCTGCACTTAGGACGAACGAATACCAAACGGCGCTATTTCCTAGACGGAGCGCCAATATCAGCCTACTCCGAAATGCGGGATCTAGGGTTTACAGTCGACTCTGAACTGAAATTCTCTCAACATGTACAGATAATAACGACCAAAGCATTGCTCGCTGGTAACATGATCCTTCGCGCCATGCGCACGAGAAACTCCTACGTTCTGGTAAATGCGTATAAGATTTATGTGCGCTCTATACTCGAAAATGGTACTACAGTATATTCCCCATACCTATCGCGTGATAAGGTTAAGCTAGAACGTGTTCAGAATTACTATACAAGGCGTATTTTCATGAGATGCTTCGGCAAAACACGAGAAAACATGGCACTAAGCCTTGAGCCTCTAGAACAAAGACGATCTGTCATTGATCAAAAAGTCCTTTCCCAGCTTATATACGGGAAAATACGAATTTCCAACTCCATTCATCATCATTTTAATATCAAGAAATCCCGCTGCAGAAGGCCAGTTTCACTCTTTCGTATGCTTCTGTTTCTCAAAACTAACGATCAAACAGCTTTTCATAAGGAGCGTAAGAGCTTTCAATTCGCACCGTAATCATTCTTAAGAGGCTAATTTCGCTCTTCCATTCTTTCCTATAAAACATGTGTCATATTTTTCTCTCCGTTTTTATCATTTTTCTTATTCGCATTTCCTTGTGATCGGCATACACTATACTATACTATACACTCAACCCCAAGGACTTCTTCAAGAACTGAGTACTGGACGATACGCTCCGTGGGATGTCCTTTAACCTTGTGAGGATTTTCGGGAATGGAAAGAACGGAAACCCGGTAGTTTCTTCATCGAAGTTGGACGAAATTTCGAGGCTCAATTCATCCACCCCTGAATAACGAGCCATAAGAGGGAGAAGATACAGCACGATAGGAGCAGAAAAGGAGTTCCCCTACAAGTCGTTGAAGGAGAATGGAGCTTGGCTGGCGGTGTTTGAGAAAGGTGGTCATCTGGAGAAAGAGAAGTTCTGGATGCAAGTGGGAGATGTCAAGTTCTTCGAACCACTGAACGGAGTTTGTCGATGAAACAGTCGAAGAGGGGGACCTGCAGTGCGAAGAGGGAAAGGAGGACTGCAATAACAATCTACCGGCAATGTTCAATTGCTCTCGAAGACAGCTGCGGTGCGGAATTCTTCTACGAGATGAAGCTCGAGAAGCACATGCTTGTGGGAAAGGATAGGAGATGACCAGAACGTCTCACACTTCGCGATTTCGCCTTGAAGAAATTCAAAACGGGCCTGGAACAGCTCATTCCAAGTAACACTTGCCCAACAGTAGACGAAGCCATGGCATCTCTTTTCGAAGATACATCAAATAGGCTGTTTTTACCCATGGCATGGGCTCTACCGGAGAGAATAAAGAGCAGAAGATTTTTCCAACACGTCAAAGACTACTTCCGAGAGCTCTACGAGGAGGGTGAGGTAACTGGAGTAAAGCTGGATGCTAGGGAGGTAGCAAAACGGATGAGGAAGGCAGTCGACGATATTGGAACCCTTCGTTTCAAGCCCTATGAGATGCTCACTCCGCGTCAAATAATGGGCATCTTCTCTGGAATCAAGAAAGGACGAATCTAGAAGAGGGAGAAGGATCGAAAGTGCAGGAAGGAAGGAGTTTGCGGGTAGGGAGAGACTGAAACAGACCACGTTGACGCCATCTTTGAGAGTGAAGGAGACGCCAATCTCGAATATGATTATGAGCCACTATTCAATGACGATCGCTACCTTCATGACAAAGTCCTCAACGCCGCTTTCGGAATCTTTCACGACGACCAAGAGAACGAGGAGGCTTCACAACGAAACCAACAGAAGTCTGATCCACCGAGACGAAGTGCAAGACTAAGGCAAAAAGACGAAATATTCTAGCACGTATTTTCATGTTTTCATATGTAAGTAAATAAAATCTGAGTGAGCTTC
Source organism: Micoletzkya japonica (assembly GCA_900490955.1). Taxonomy (NCBI): domain Eukaryota; kingdom Metazoa; phylum Nematoda; class Chromadorea; order Rhabditida; family Diplogasteridae; genus Micoletzkya; species Micoletzkya japonica. Next base: position 158,282 of record LS853790.1, on the reverse strand, counting down.
TACTTCTCATACATTAACAACAAATACGATAAGTATTCTCGCAGAACAACTCGAGTTGCTGCGCTAAGCCATATACATTGAAAATCAATCTTTTTATGCCAAATTAGTTTCAGAACTTAACCATGGCGTTACAGTTATAATGGTATTGTTGTGTGACACCCAGAAACCACAAACAACATCGTTATAGGTGTTCGCCTTCATTACGGGAGATGACATACGCAAATCGTCTTCATTCTTTCGAATATAACTCGAAATGGTCCCCGAATTTTTTAGCATTTTATTTATCAGTTTTGTAGAGAATTTTCAGTGCTTTTCAATGGACGCAAAAATGTTTTCTATTTCTTATATCTTGACAATGAAATGATCGATTTAGTAAAATATTTTTCTGAAAAAGTTGTTCAAAATCAACTAAACCAATTTTCAAGAACGTTCAAAAAGAAAAAGATCTGCTTTTACAGGTTTTGAATATCCGTTTAAAAGTTAGCATTATCATATCTTAAGATGGTCTCATTTTTGTCACTTGAGACCTAGATATTCGTGATCTACGTAAAAAAACTACCCCAGGAGACATATTTTCAGGAACATCGAAGAAACTTTTCGACCCGTGTCCGCCTATAATAACGCCATATGGAGGGAGGACCTCTCTTAAAAGGACATGGAAGTGATTTTCAAGTGAAACTTATATGAAAGATTTTGTCGTAATTAGCATAAAAACAAAAGGAAAAATTATAAAAATTAACGGTATTCGAGAAATGATTTTTTGAAATTTCGCTCAACGACGACGCTACTGTGTTTAGCGAAAGGAATTAAGCCAAAAGCGACATTCTTCTCAACGACAGAAGCCCGGAACGAAAAAATAAAACATCTTCGGATTTTTTTATTGTCACTATATTTTTCCTCACATTTTGAAACCTTAGAAGAATTTTCATCGAAGTTTACAACTTTTGGTAAGAGGCAGCTTCCTCCCTTTAAATAATTGTATTTTGGTCGTGCAATCGTGAGAAAAATTTGAACAAATCATAATGAAATTTCATATTTTACTTTTAGAAATATTAGGAAAAATAAAAACAATATTTAAAAAAATCAAAAAATTTCAAGTATAAAATTTACTTTTTTTGTTTCGAGAATCGGGCTTTCAGTATAATGATTCAATTTGGTTTAGCCGCTCTCTGCTAATGTAAGTCCAATCGTTGGGCAAAATATCAAAAAATCATTTCTCGAATACTATTAATTTTAAATTTTTTTCAATTTGTTTTTACACTTATTTCAACTAAATATTTCATATAAGCTTCACTCGAACATCGCTTCCATATCTCTTTAAATAAGCCATCGAATTTAGGAAAAATTCATACCATCGACCAGATAAGATATGCTTTGTATTCCCTTGTTGTGAGCCTGTCTCTTGTTACGTAAAGTACATAAACACAGAGGGAACTGTTTGTCAAGGCGATGCATGCAAGGGTAGTACAAATGACGCGGTAGACTATCAGAACATCTTCGTTTGGTGGAGGCTCGATATCGCTCATGCACTACAAGTACGAAAATAAAACAGCTTGCAGCGTAAGAATCGAGACAAAGTGATGCAAGTATAATGTTAGCGAACTGGGGAGCATGTATTCATCGAAAAATAACCGGAAGTGAACGCGAATGCTGTCCTTTATTTGTGAGGTTTTCGATATTATTTAACGATAAAATAGAAAGGGTACTACTTTGAGAATGATTCTTTACCAAGGTTAGTAAAATAACAAAGACAAGCGGTCGAAGCTATATGTCCTAAAAGGCTTTGCTAATGTCTACAATTTCACCTGCCGTTATGGCATTCACAATCGATACCATGATTAGCTGTAGGCGTAATACTAGATGTTGAGACAATTAATTTTTTGTAGTAGATATACATACCTCATCGCTACTAGAAATAATTGAGTAGTTTATTCCTGTCACGGGCACACGAGCGGCTCAAGACATTCTTCCTATGTTTTCCATTGCACTGTTAGAGATTTAGGATCGCAGGGCTGATTATCTGGAAGCGAGCTTCAATGAATATGATTTTGAAACTAAGGATGAACATAAACTGAACATTCTCTATTAGTTTCTTATCTTTTTGCGTTGTTGGACGATAGTTAAAAGGCCCCTCCAGGCAACCTACCATATACATTTATTCACAACATTGGATAGCTCTCAACGTCCTGAATCTCATCCTCTCCCATTTTTTGTTGAAACTTCGCTTTTGCTAAGAAAAAGCTGTGCCAAAAAATTCCTCTCGCTGTCTGCGTCTCTTCATTCCTCTCTGGTCTCTCACAATCAATCAACCGCTATTTAATTAAAATTGATTATCTCTTGAAATGAATGAGATGGTTGGAGGGACCCTTTAAACAATGCTGTAAACATTTTTTATCTTGAAAGGAAATTTACTGGAAATTGTTTTTTTTCTGAATTGTTGTAGGTTAATCTTGCGTTCAGTGTCGAGGGGGGGGGGGGTAAAAATCGTGGATTATTTCCTGAGATTCGTATTCGGCATACTTTAAAAGGCGTATTTCCCTTGATATCACTGTTATTCTTCGTCGGCATTCATGGAAAACAATTATTCTTTGCTGAGTTTCCAAAAAAGCAGCCCATTCATCCCAAGGATCGAAATCAGCAAAGATCGAATGCCAGCAAATAATCATCGTAAGCATTGCGACCCCCTTCGACAATGAATGCACTATAATATGACTCGAGTCATCATAATTATAAAATTCACATTTCAGCTGCACTCTAGAACATTGAAAGATAAGAATTGCTCGACCACTTAGGAGTACGTACAGTATATCTTTAAAACGAAAGCATAATACAATACTAGAAACATTGCAGCATTTTAATCTTATTATTTTAATATTATTATTTTTTGCAAAAAACTGCTATGTTTTTTCCAGGTGTCAGTTCGTAAACCGTTATCGAACCACATTATTGCTGTCTCCCATTCAGATGATGTACCTACGTATATATGAAAATTCTGCACTTACTAGAATAGCAAATGTCACACGGATGAGGGTCTGTTGTTAACGGGAAGAGGCCATGCGAAAGAATGCATGTAGAAGTTACAAAGAAGAATTTTTAAAAACGGGTTCTTAGTTTTCCAGGACATATTATCTTTGTTTTTGTTCATCAATCTCAATTCACTGGTATCTCCAAATTGATACACCACCATAAACTTGAACTTCATTTTTTCAGACGGAGTTTGTGCCGTATGCTTTGTAGCGTGTTATTGTGATCCTGCAATGCGCCTGAGAAAGGTCGAAGGCGGTGTAGAATTGTGTAGTTTGTCCACTTTTTTGTTTGCTTAACGCGCAGGATAAAAGCAGTCGGCATTCTGACTCTTTATCACTGCCATGACCAGTATTCTTGTCACTGGAGCTAACCGAGGCATTGGCTTCGGACTTGTTCGCGAGCTTCTCAAAATTCCTGCTTCGGGAATCGAACGGCTTATCGCGACTGCGCGCAACCCAGAGAACGCGCAGGTTTACTCTCCCTCCTCTTTTCCATTCTCACTATGAGTTTGCAGGAACTGAAATCTCTCAACGATCCTCGTCTTATTATCATCAAACTGGATGTCGATAGCGATGAGTCGATCGAAAATTCTGTAAAACAGGTACACCGCTCCTCGTTTGACAGCATTTCTCGATTTAGGTCGACAAGATTCTCGAAGGAAGGGGACTAGATGTTCTCATTAACAATGCGGGAATATTGAAGAAGATCGATCCGAAGAAGCCGTCTCGACAGATTCTTCTCGATACGCTGAACGTTAACGCTGTCAGCGTTGCCATGATTGCTGCGGTAGACGCTCTTGCAGTAAAGTCTTGCATATCTTTCGTGGCAGGCGTACTATCCACTTCTCAAGAAAGCAGCTGCGGCTAAGGGACACTCGCAGATCGCAAACATCACATCGTTGCACGGGTCTTGCGCGAGGTGCGCGGGTAATTTCCAAGACCATCAAGTCATGGCATACGCAATGAGCAAGGTATGACGAACGGACGGAGGACGGAGAGTTTACGGGAATAAATAATTATTACAGGCAGCCGCCAATCGATTCTCCGTCTACATTTCTCACGATTGGGCCGAGGATAACATCTGGTCAACGTGCTTCTGTCCCGGTTGGGTTAAGACTGACATGGGAACGGACGAAGCAGATCTTACGGTATATATCATTTCAATGGGGGCAGGGTTCACACTACGCGACATTTTCTATTCTACGCGATTGTTAATTTTTCATGCTGACCCTATGATTACTTCAGCTCGAAGAATCGACATCACAATTGGCAAACACTATACTGGAATTGAAAGCCGACAACAACGGAAAGTATTACTTCTATGACGGGAGGAAGATCGAATGGTGATTATGAAAATGCCGATCGACGCTACTCGTGTAGTTGAACATCTAAAGATAAATTTCATGATTGCATAAAGTTTTCGAGAAGAGAATTTTTGGCTATAAAAGTTCTTTTGGGTAGATGTGTACATGTATACAAAAATGTGCTAAGAATACCGTAATTACGGCCGTCATACTATCTGAGTGTTGGAAAAACCGAGAACTACTCCTCGGGTATTTTCCGCAAGAGATAACGAGACTGAGATAACGAGACTGAGGAAAATGAGATCCTCGTTGACGTTTATACATTCAAATATTCGATATCCTCGGTCATAACGAGATTCTCGCTATCTCATTCTTACCTCGCATCAGCCGGTCGGTCAATTTTTCTCCACTCTCCTTTTCCTAATTCTTTGCGTTAAATCAATCACTGATCCCACCGGTGAAAACAACCAAGAGTGACTCTTTTCTTGGAGCGGGAACCTCGGGTGAAGAATGATAGGGCCGAGGAATGATAGAGTAAGAGAAAAAAGAGGAGGATCGCGTTGCAATTTATCTGATTACATACCAATGCCCTACATATGCTAGTAAGATTACTATTTATTGTAATCATCTACCTAAAGATATAATAGATCTTTCCCCTCATCGCTTTCCTTCGTCTAGTGGCAGGACGGTATCGCGGAACACGCCTCTTCTTTCTTCCATTCCTCTAATCCACCCATTATTGTGATAAACACTCTATATATCCATCAACAACAACTTAGTTGAAAGCAATAACTACAAAGATTAGAAGCTCTTGCATTGTCATTTGTAACTACATTTGTATTTCCTGTTCAACTGCAGTAACTGCAGCGTATTGGACTACAATACTAAAATATGTTTACAGGGCGCACAATTTTTTTCGAATTTTGCGAGATCACGCATTTAAAATTAATTGTCCTACTGCAAGGAGAATTTAAAGAACAGAACAACATTAGAAACTCCCGCCACGAAGAGCCTGTACAGACTCAAAATATTATGGTCATGACAGCCAAGCCAAACATTCGACCAAACGCAATTTTCCGCAAACTATTCTACAGATTGCATACTGTAGCGGGTCTAAATAATTATTCGCGCCGTTATTTTTTTGAATTTCCTGTACATCAAGCAACTTTTCGGGCACGTTTTCTCAGCAATTTGGGAATATTTTCATTTTTACTGTAATTTTGTTTTGAATTAGCACCCTAAAATCACAAAAAACAGGACTGATTAGTGCTTCAAAAATCCTGTTTACGCCACCTTTAATTGTACCTTGTAGATAAGTAACCCTTACACGCCAACCTGTGAATTCCAACACAACGCTGCGGTTGAATAATCAAATTCAGTTTGCACTTAGGTTGAAAATAAAAGAGCGATCATATCTCTTCAAAATTTACAAGCAAAATCGTATGGTTTTCTTGATCACTTTGAGCATGAGCTGATAATTTTGACATTTGATTTATTTGAATAATCGGTAAAAAATTGAGTAAATTTTCACACACAAACACGTATATTTAGATATCAATATTCTGGAATATCGAGGTCGGTCTTGATAAAAATATATCGACCTTACTTGATGATACAGATGAAAAAATTAAAATAATTCATTAATCAATTTTCACCTGGCTTACATAAACGGTTTTATGTTCTCATTAGAAACGTATTCCGACTATTGGTCTCCTCCTAGTAATAGTTTGAATAGTAAGAAGATAGAGAATGTTCAGCGAATGTATACTCGTTTTATTCTACGTCATAGTGGTCGTGAAGCTCCATATGTGAATATACTTCGTTTACTAGGCATCGAACAATTATGCGTTAGACTACAACTGATTTCATGATGTTATATAAGATTCATTTGGGTCTAGTCGACGTTCTCAACTCGTGTATATTTTCTCTTTCTCCCCTCACTTCAACCACTAGAGGCCACTGTTTTTTTCCTCTGTACAAAAAATTTAGCTTTTAGTAAGCTCTCTTATACCTACTTATGAACTCTACTGTGTCATTGTCTGATCTTAACATTGCCTTGCTATTTAAGTGTGGATAAATCAATCAATTCAGCGCATATCAAAAAGTCCTCTCAAATGTCCTCACGTTCATTGCCACGTTGTATTTGAGCATCTATAACTGAAGACTGAAATACGAGTTGGTGCTTTGAATTTTTCACTTTACATGACTTTATCGAAATTAAATCGTTTAGTGCCATAATATAATTTATCATTAATATGATGTTGTAGACTGTCCACTTCCATTGTATGAAAAGGACACTGGGGAAAGTGCCGCCTGTCAGGCGGGAAGAATATATCATTAGCTCTTTTAGAGGCACTCAGTAGGTCCACCTATTCTTGTTTTGGAATATCCAGTCTATCATAACAATTTTCAGCTGCTTTTATTATGTTTCAGCTTCCATATTATTTCATCTTATTTTTATTATTTTTATTATTTCATCTTTTATTTTATCTGTTCTTACAATTGGCGTATAGATTTGATACACAGGACAGTAATTTCATGCCTTGCGTCATCTTTGCCTCTCTTTTAAAATACGTCTCTCTTTTGCGGATTGTTGCACGACTGTTCCCGAGACCTTGTATAAAGAGTCATCAAATGCTTATACGTTTATAAGCATGCCTACTGTAAAACGATATATAGCTGAAGAAGATGAAGAGAGCTTCCGATCTGTCTCACATCTCCGTACTTGTACGAATAGTAGTCTGCATCTTCTGTGTATTCTTGGCCGGTTTCTTCATGCAGTTTCTTTGGCCGGATGCTATGAGATCAGGTACATTTTTCCTGTTCACATCACTAACATTTCCTCTCTTTTGAGTACCTCTGAGAGTCCTTATGATCACGAAAACGCCTGAACAAGATTTAGCGGAAAACGTAAGAATAATTATCTATACCATACGCAAAACATTCCACTCAGATGGCTTTTACGACTTATTTGTTCAAGAATGCTGGAAAGACGGGCAAGAACTTTTCGAGCAGATTAGTGACCTTTCTCGAAAAGTGGAACATCTCTGATCGCAATTCATACAGTTTGGAGCCTATCAATGTATGTTCCATCAAAATGAAAAACTTAACAATCCTGATCATCTTAGGCTTCTGAAGTTGTCTATGTCACATATTCATCATCTAATCACTTCAATGAAGCAAGAAATGCAATTATTTCTGTGAGGAAAAAGAATCCCGCAAACAAAATAGTTTTTTATAATATCGGGCTTTCCGCCAATGAGGTATTTGGTGATAACGTACATCTGATCTTATTCATTGGCACAGATATCTGAGCTTAAAAAGGTGTGTAATCTGGAAGTTCGCAATTTCCAAGATAAACTATATCCTTCTTTTGTAAGAAACCGCCAAGGCTACAATTTCAAACCAATCATTATGGCAGTAAGAAATTTTGCAATTCTTTTCCAAGATTATATTAACAGGAAGTATTTCATGAGTTTTCATCATTCTGGATTATGGATACATCTGTCCGCTTCCTCAATACTCCAACGATGTATTTGAATAGCTTCTATGATAACGTTTGTGGATTGACCAAGATTTGAGAGACAGTTAAATGCAGATCACGGCAGGAAACATCGAACCATTTGCCCTACGCCATCCCTCCGGACACTCAATATATGCTACCACATGGGAGAGTAGGAATCGATGAGAGATTCCTTATAATGAAACATTCAGCAATGTATGAGTATTTCCCGATAAGTGATGAGCATAAATACTCTCACATGCTCGATGCAAACACGATATTCATCGCCAGAAGCAACTTCTCACGAGAGACAATCAAATGGTATTTTTCTGTTTATGCGGCTTTTTGAGATGACTGTTGAGGAACGTCTTATGCGCCTTGACAGAAGATTGCATGGCGCCACGCAAATCAAAGCTCTATTGTAACTTCAAAAACAGAATAACTCAATTCGCCGGATGTCACAGGTTGATCACGAACTTTTTGTGCAAAAAGCAGATGTTTAGATACGATCAGAGTTCGGTCAACATTATTACGTTGTCTTTGTTAGATCGAGATGGATGGCCGAGGAGAGATCGTTTTGCTGGCGATGACATGAAAACTTTCACTACAGTACAGAGAGGAGATTCCTCTAAGACTCCCATATCCATTCCATGCGAATCCTAGCAATTTCACCGTCCTCTTCAGTAACTAGGATAGACTTGCTGTTTCCAGACACTTCTGTCACGAGGCACCCTAACTACGCTTCTAGTCTTATGTCATTATTTATTCACCTATGTAACGTTTCGAATAGCTATACTCGACACCGGCCCCGCGAGACTTGTGCAATAATTGATATAATAATGCTCCTCGTTATCTACAAATTGCACATAAAACAAGAAATTTATTCAAATTTGCTTGACAATTGTATGCCTAAATTTTTCTTGGTGTGCCGCGATCTTTTATTAACTATGCATCGAGACTACGAATGAATGAACATTAAAATTATAAAGATATGATCATATTTATATGCATTATAGCAGAGCTAATTTAAAAAGACAGAACTAGACGCATGCCCACCCTTACTCATTTCGTAAGAGAAGCATCGTTGTTATTGCTTTCCGGTAACTAGGGTCTCCTACCTGGGCCACATCGCTAAGGTCCTTGTGTGAACAAAAATTTTTTGGGAAAGAGTTCCTGAACGATACCGTGTACACCCTTCGACTACTTAATTTTTGTTCAACTAGCGAAACGTAGGCGAAGATCCTCGACGTTTGCTGCTGTGGTTATGTGGTCGTGTCGAACCCACACAGTTGTCTAGTTCCCGCTGCGTGATGAATTTCGATAATGTCGCGCAGTTGTGTATCTTAACCTTTCAATAGTGCATTCAGTAGCTCGAATACTGGGCTGCAATAACACATAGACTACGGAACTCACAAGGCAAACATGAATTAGCCCTGTGCCTTCAGCAGAGTGTAGTACACCCCGGAACGAGCGGGCGGCCTCCAGCTTGGCCTCGTTGGGAAATGTGTCGTTGTAGTGGATCCGTGTGGTCCTCGGTCGGGATGAAAGTGATAGCCATCCTCTGGACCTCACAGAGTGGGTTGTTCTTGGAGAAGATTCGAAGTTTCTAGCCTCTCCTATCCATATAAAAAAGACGAATCTCCGATTCGATTCATCATCATTTTAATATCAAGAATTCCCGCTGTAGAGGGCCTGGATTCATTCTTTCATATGCTTCTGTTTCCCAAAACTATCGATCAAACAGCTTTTTCATAAGAAGCGCAAGAGCTTTCAATTCGCACCGTAGTCATTCTTAAGAGGCCATATTCGTTTTTCCATTCTTCCCTGTTTCCAATGTGTCATATATTTTCATCTCCATTTTTTCATTATTCTTATTCGCACTTCCTTATGATATGCATAAACTATCTATCTATATCAAAGCCCCTTCTGCGGATCCCATGAACAGGTCCTGACAAAAGTCTCAAAACTAGTAACTGGAACTTGCATTTGATATCATTTTATCACTACAATGCACAAAATGGACAGTAATGTAGTGCAAATAAGTGTGGAAACTAATGGTACAAAGGTCAATTCAGATGAAAATTCATTGTGACTATATCAAAACAGGCGATCACTCATACCATAGGCACCTCCTTGCAATTCATAGTTAGAACACGAGTTAGAACACATGTTGCGGAGGGTGGAGCACAGATTCGTTCTTAGTTTCATCAGTAATGCGCTGTGTTTTAGCGTATTTCTCAGCATGCTATGGAGATGTAGGTTCGCCATGCACGTCCTGAGCATATTTCATTTAGAGGTTATTTACTTTTCTTTTTAGTTTTATTGCTCAATTGCACTGCATTATTTTGACATGTTATGTTTCATGTTCAGTGGTTTAATGATTACATTCGAAAGGCTTTTGTAAAAATGGTTTTTGTATTGTTTCGATAGTACGCGCAAAAAGTACCTTGAATACGGCGACTATCATGTCATCGTCCTTCAATCCAAGCTGTTCAGCAGTCCGAATGTTCAGAATCCGTTCGTCTTCGTAATATACGTGTAGTCTAGTTGCCCGAGGAATGATAACTTCTTCGGATCTAAAGCAATAATTCTCTTGTTTGACTGAATTTCACTTTTAGAGAAGAACTGTTCACTATCTTCATCGTATTTTTCAGCAACGCTCATTTGAAACACTAGTCTGAAAGTGTAGGTGTGACTTTCAAATACCTCAGTATGATGTCACCGAGACGAGTCGTCTTCAGTACATTAAACGTATTGCGAAGCAGTTCCTCTTCCTAAGTAACACGTACATGTAAAATATGAAAAACACTTAAGTACCTCATGTTTTACCACGAAGCAAAGCCGAACAGTGTGCTTAGGAAGACTTTCCGTGGAAGAAATTGCGAACGGTGAATCAAGCTGAACGGGCCATTTATGGTTTTTTTTTAATTTTTTGCTATTTTCGTTCTTTTTGTAAAAATTTTAAAAAATATCTAAAAATATGAGGACAATATTGTGCACTTCTCTTTTGCGCATAGCACGTCTTACGTATAAAAATAATTTGTTAGAAAATTTTAACGGTTTGGTACTGCTCTCCTTTGCTTAAATTTTTAAACTTACCGGAATGTCCGTTCGTGCTGTCGAGCATTGAGTAAAAGGGAAGTAGGCATGCCATACCGTAGTTCCCTTCTCTTCCGATTGGGTTAGGTAAAAGGTACAGTTGCCTTTAATCCCAAAAAGTTGCTGTGTTTTCGAAGAACTGAGGCTGTAAAAGGAATTATTAGACTCTTGGCGCACTCTTAGCCTACTTTGTTGCGTACGTGGAGATTTTGAAGGTGTCTATACTCAGAGCGACGAGAGTTCCATTCATGCAGCAAAACAACTTGTCGGACATACCCATCCAACGGTAAGTCCCACCAACCTGTACATTTCTTAGTGAATTAAAACAATGTTAATTATTACCAACCTTGCAGCACTTAAGTTTGAATGACTCAGTTCTCGTGCTGTTGTCGATAAGGTTGATCGAGTGCACCAATATTTCGCCTTTCAAATACTTGAAGCAGTAGATGTTGTTGCTTAAATGGGGTTTTCTATGATAGTGTTATTATGCTGACCTGTATCCTACACGCGGCAGTCGAGAAAACGAGTCCGCCAACTTCAGCCTACGCACAATCGAAGCCTTTCCATCCTTCACGGTAAAAATGCTAATGACTGGTGCCGCAAAGGGCTGTGACATGAAGTATTCACCATCCAAGAACCGTGCACAGAACGATGGAGGGATCTTGAAATTTTACAAAGTGAGAGAAGCTGAACTGCCATACCGAACACATCTTCTCGAAAATCCACTTAGACCCGCTACGCTCCCGGACAAATCTACCCTTGACGATGTTGCTTGATTGACTGGTTTTTTCCATGTAGTAGATATTGAAATCCGAAGAGCCCATGAAGCAGCTGTTTTGAATATCGAGTGCTGTCTTGTCCTTGTAACTTTTCTTCCCGCTTCTGCAAGGAGAAAGATGCCATGGTGATGCATTCGAAATGGATACCCTTTGTATGATTCGAGGTGGTCGGGAGCGATGGAGAATATGTTGTCTTCTATAAATAATTTGATGTATGGTAAAGGAAAGCTTATTCGTACCTTTCCGTCCAGGAAGCTTGAAGAATGGACGGGCAATAGAGTTGCCCATCTTCGAAAAGTTCAGAACACTTTGCGAGGGTGGTGTAGTTACCATGTTTCTAGTACAGCTTTCCTGAATGAATAAATTCACATTAAAAACTGAACTACTAAGCAATGCATCATGACAGATAGTTAACGCAGCTAATAGAACAGACAAGACAGGACGAATGGAGCTATAGTTGTGAGCTACATTGACCGCGCTTAGTTTGTAGGGTTGACCTGGATAATAAGAGATGGGGCCTAGAGAGGAAACGATTAGTTCCCTTTATGAGTCTGAGAGGAGGCGATGGCAATGAACGAACCCCAATGGCATCGCCGTACAATTGGAACTAGAGACCGAAAGAAAGGTACTATTCCAGTCCCTGATATATACCGTATACGGTTACATGCCTTCCTCTCATTGCACGGGAACAGTGGAGTGGGAATGATATGACTTGTGCTTTTCTCGATGCATTCCTAATGTTTGATTAGCGAATGGCGGCTTTTTGCTGTGAACTTTCGTCACTGCAGTCATAACAATGAGCATAAATTCATCAGTTGAAAAAACTTAAGCTTCTCCATATCAGTCCAAAGAGCTTTCTTTCATTCAGCCGTAGTGGAGTAAATTCCAATTAAATGCCAATTCGGTAATAGAGTCTGCAATTCCACTTTTGGAATGCTGTCCGATGTCAAAGCAGTATGAGGATTTCAAGATTTTTACAAATTTCGAATTTTATCAAGACTTTGCGTCTCTTATCTGGAAGTGATCTTTGGCATACTTTGCTCGAGAAAGGAGGCGTATTCCAAGGAACAATAGTCCAACTGAAGGAATCTAATGGAGGCATTGGTTGACAACATAGGTTGGAATGAAGTCGCCTACCATGTCAGAGAAATTCTCCAGTCCGATATAATCGTTCCGTTTGTAGCGCTGATTCCAGTGCATTTCCAAGCGATCTAATCAACTTCTAGTGCGTGTCATGAGAAAGTTTAGGTGTTACTGATCTCAAAAATATGTCCATGTTTCTGATATCTGTTCTTGGAATGAAATGGCACCTTTCAAAGCCCAAAAATTCGCTAAAAACCTTAGCGGTGGAATCACGAATTATAAGTTCCGATTTTCTAGACTACGTATAGGTAGTCGAATCTGCGGTGTTAAAAAAATTTGATTCGAAGAAGATGACAGAAAGGCAAGACTGAGGCTGCGGAGTCCAAAAACAATACCATACTTTCGAAGCTCCGCCCCATTTGCGCGTATATAAGGGCAGCGCGCCGATCATTCCTCATTCTTCGGTCTCGCCCAATCGGTGGTCTACACTTTCGTGCTTAATCTCCCTCATCTTCTCTACCCTCCCCGTGCCCGTCCTCGCCTTCATCTCCGCCTATAGTACCCATCTCTTCCTCATTCATTCGTCCTCCACCCGAAAGGGTATTTCTCCTGCTATTTCATTCATTCATCTTCTCTCATACGTCTGGTGGCAAGGCGTTGCTCAGAGAACTTCCCTCCAGTCCCCATTTCCCTTCATCCATTCATTTTTTGCTATTAACTTGCTGTTATCCCTCCCCTCCCTACACCTCATACCATACAAGTGAATTTGGCTTGCCAAATTCGCTACAGTCAGAAGATGAATACGCTGCAAGAGTGGAATACCATAGGGTAGGAGAGGGGGGGGGTAACAAGAAGAAAGGAGAGAAGGTGAAACCTAAAGATCTAGCTGAACAAGTAATAGGGCGGCAAGGCCAACTAACGAAAAAACAACTTACTGGAATGAAGGGGGCCTCGCTGGTCTTTCTACGAATAACGTTACATTGAAGAGAAAGGGTTAAAGCTAGGCAATTGAAGGGAGTTATCGTTATGACAACCGAGAGAATGTTGAGCGAATGCACGATACATATGACCAAGGTAGAGCTCATGACAATTAAAGGTGGTGTAAACGGAATTTTTGTCGCCCTAATCAGGCCTGCTTTGTTGATTTTTCAACTCTAACTCTGGACAAAATCATAGTAAAAATTAAAAACATTCGCAAATAACTAAGAAAACGTGAGCGGAAAACTGCTTGATGTACAGGGAATTCAAAAAATAAAGGAGCGAGAAATTATTTAGACCAGTGTGCCGCCCGGAGAATAGTTTGCGGAAAATTACGTTTGGTCCAATGTTTGGCTTGGCTGTCACTACCGTAATCTGTTGGGTCTGAACAGGCTCTTCGTCGTGGGAGTTTCTAATATTGTTGTGTTTACACCATCTTTAAGGCATGGAATACTGTACACAACTCCTACACTAAGACCAAATGGGATAAGGAGCATAAAATACAGTGGTTACCCAAGCACAGAGAACAAGGAAAGGCCGGAAGGTTCGGCTACAGTAACACGCAATCTAGCTGAAGGCAGGAAGCATGACGAAATATGCTACTGTAGATTCAGTGGTTCAGTATTCTGATTCTATTTCGGCTGGCGAATTTGATCTGAAGAGGGTGCCGTCAAAGGGTATAAAAGGTGTAAGTACCATGGAAGGGGTTCGGATAATACAGTGCTGGAAACATTGTCGGAGATGTGCCGTATGCTGAATGGGATATTTACAACCATGGTGTGCATGAAGGAGGTAAAGAGAATAAGCTTACGGATCATTGGGTTGTACTGTTGCAGCGAAGGCTGGACGAACTGAACGATAAAGGGTAGCAAAAATATGTAAGCAAAACTAACGTTCGGAAGACACACAAAGACGGGACTGATGACGGAGAAATACTGATGAATACCGAATCTGAAACACAACATATTACTGTCAAATTGCAGTGTTTGTAACTAACGTATTGAGGTTGTTATGAAGGGGAACTTCGTTGTTGGCCGGACTCTCTCCACGCAAGATCTTCTTTCCACGCGGTCGCGTCGCTTCACACTGTAATAGTCAAATAAAGGAAAACAACAAAGGTCAAATGATTGATAAATATCATCGGCTTTTGGGATGAGTATCGGAGTCTTGTATTGACCAAACTTGGGTTATCCATCATTTCTATATTTCTATCATTTCATCATTTCATTTCTATCATTATACAGTAAACATACTACTAACTTTGGAGCATTCGCATCTCTCGAAGGCGCACTTCGAATGACGAGCACGGTTGTCGACGCCGTGACTGCGACACTTCCGACAACGTTGCGGCGGCTTCACCTGTATTGAACGAATAGAACTCAAGAGTCATTAGTGAAGGCAAAGAAGGCAAAAGGCCGTGAGTCTTGGAAATATTCAGAATAAGCAAAAGCATAGCTTGCATCGGGCTTCGCAGGGATCTCGGCTGCCTCCGACCTTCCCATTTCCGGCTCCGCTTCCATCTCCATCTGATCTTTTCGCTGTCCACATTCCCGCAACGTCTTCTCAAGGAACCTCTTGACTTGTCCGAAATTCTGCACTTCTTCCTCTTCGCCTTCCTTAAAGTTGTAAGTATATTTAGATATTCAGATGTACATTGAATTTACTACATTTGAAACACAAAGTGCATGCTTTTTTACTTGCCTGGGATGATGACGCTCCCAGGTAGAGAATTTCGGAGAAATTCCTCGCAGACGGAAGGGCAGACTCGTTGGTCTGTAAGTACAGCCTGGCTGTTACTTCCAGTGAACAGAGAGCAGATCAATTGCAAGACTAGAGGTATGGGTTGGCAAAATGAACCAGTTTCCTGTGTCGAAAATTATTATTGTCAAGGATAGGATTTGAGGGCAAAGCACATCCACTCACAATTTTCTATCCACCCCCTCACTCCTATCCCTCCCCTCTAGATGATATTGGAGATACGGACCCTTCCGTCTCTCCCTCATTCATTCCCCACCCCGCTTCACGGGATGTTCTCTCTCTCTCTTTATGTTTGTTATTTGTTTATATTTGTATGCCGTATACTTGTATGCTCAGGTAATAAACCGATACCAACGTTGATTCCTTGTGTAATCTTACATATCCTGTATGGGGTTTCATGACGTGCAGAAAGTAGGCAACGCTCCTTCTTTGCAGGTGGTTCTAGCATTTCACCATGTCATGGTGAATTTCAGAAGTGAATTTCATCATGGCGTAGTCCTTTGTGAAATGCTAGATCTCCGTGTAAAGTAGGAGCGTTGTCTGCTGCAGAAGACCAAGAGCTGTAATATATACACTACCTTTAAACATAGCGCCAAAACAGGACCCGTTTGCCCGTTAATCCCTACCTTTACCTATGGTGTACAAACGCACGTCGCATACTGCTACTCCAACCATCCTCCCTGCCATCACTCGTCACAGTATGTGAGCATGAAAGGCGGTGGACTCATAGTTGCATGAGAATGCGCTTTTCGCGTCGTGCATTTGCACTGTCTGATCATAATACTCTCCTTACCTCTCGAAGCGGGGACGCATCTCGCATACGATCTTCGGATGCCTTAAGCTGTCTTTGAATGGAGGACCAGACTCAGTGATACCTCTTCGTTCCTTCTCCGCTTTGCGCTGGCTCGAGATTGCTCCTCATACTCCAATTCATTTGCCACCATCTCCGAATCTCCTACCGTTCGAGCTCTGAATTAACGATCAAATAGCCTCAATGAATCTAAAACTAGAAAGAAAGGTATTCTTACTCTTCTTCGTCGAATTCTCCATCTGTACGCTGCCTCTCCGCTTCCGCCTCCGCTAACTGAATAGATTATGTTTACCAAATGAACACCTGAGTCGATTAGGCTAATTTCTAAGCTAATTTTACAAAAGCACTTAATTCGCTTTTGATATTGACTTGTGTCTGAGTCGAACAGTCTCTCATCCTAATCTCACCTTGTCCTGCTTCTCCAGTTTCCGAAGGAACTTTACTGCTCTCTTCAGCTCCCTCTTCTCAGCCCTCCTCTGCTTCTTCCTCTTCACCTTCTCATCTTCACTCTCCCTCTCCACCTTTCTAGTCGTCATCGAACTCGAAGCTGATTTTTGTTCTTCCTCACACGTACTATGTAACCTCTATACCGTAAGCTTGGAAATAAAGTTGGCAATAATCAAAAAAATTTTTGTTAAGGAAATCAAGAGTATGAACGTAAAAGTAACTAACTGCTGTGGCCTTCATTGCTCGTCTCCTTCGTAGCCTCTTCTTCTTCGTCTGTCGAAGAAATATACGTGGGGAAGAAATCCTAAAGGAATCTGGTCTCTGACTCTCACAACACCAAACTCATATCTAAACACTGGGATAATTACTCATAGGAAGGCTTCCCACTGACATTCGCCTCCTCCTCCTGCAGTCACACTTTTCGTGAGCTGTCTGAGATTTGCTCTTATCGAACACTCCCCTGTCTTACCCTGCTGTTCTTCTCCACCGTCGTCTTCATCGTATCGGCCCCTTGCGGACGGCGGTAGTACTTTCCAATCGGTACCGCTTCGTCTCGTACGCTATCCGCTGTACAACTGCAATGAAGAGCCTCCACCGGAATCCTATTAGCTGTGTTTTCTTTACTCGCAGTTCTAACTCATCTTTTCTACCTTGTACCCATCTCTCCCTCTCCCCTCTCTCTTCCCTCTCCCCGAATGTCAATCACTGATATCTGTATTTCTTATATCAATCTGTAATCCCTATATCTCATTTTTCATCGTCCAACTAACCTCGTTGGCAGCGTCCCGCACCAGTTGGTCACTCTCTTTCCTCGGAACTGCAACCATTTCATTCACATATGTTCATATACTTGTTCATATACAAAAAAGGACTTTATATGTACATAGACTTCATATATGAAAATTATTCAATTGGCCGCTATTCCCCTCGAAAACAAAACGAGATATATAGGTATCTTTCAGTGCTTACCATTGTTGGTTGAGAACTTGTTGAGAACTTCTAACAGACAGAACTGAATAGAGAGGGTTAGACGGGGAAAGGGGTATTACGTTACGGTAGTGGCTTGAGAACCAATCACGTTTGCAAAGCGAAAATTCAAAAGATTACAAAGCATGAATTGAGATCATAGAGTGTGCTGTAAGAGATAGGACATAAAGATGAGAGATGTAAGAGAGATGTACGGGGAGAGATTCGCGAGGGATTTTCCAATCCCTTTCTCTAGAAAACGAAGAGCGAACGGCGGAGCGGCAATACTGCTGCAGGAGCAAACGAAACAAGCGAGTCTCTCTCCTGAGAAGCCCCGAGGAGGAGAGAGTAGGTTCAGGATGATACATAGAAAACAGTAGAAGAGAGATAGAGTAAAAGAGGGGAAGCAGAGAGGGAGAGAGGGGAAACAGTCTGGGTTACGGAAAAGGGCAGGCAGAGGCTAGATGTAAATAGTGGCACGGGGCGAATGAGACATTAATAGAACAATGAGGAAGCTTAGGAAAGGAGAGAAGGTAGAGGCAGTATTACACGGTCTCCTCTTCGCTGAGACTATGCCGGGGAGGCTCAAAGTGAACGCTACTCATGGTGACTAAGCGATTCTCTACGTAAACCGTTGCATTTACGGTTATAATACCATGAAGTTATTTATCCGTAGCGCCCTGTCTCTCTCGCGACTCGCGTTCAGTCCTTTTGTCAGTCCGTATGATCTACCGTTCCGACTACGCTCGGCTTTGCATCCCATCAAGATAAAAGGTGTCCAATCGTCTGAATCATGCCTACTTTCCTGCAGTAATGCTAAGACTCTCCTGTCCGAGCTACCCTAATTGTAAGGTCCCCGTGCAAGCCGTTCTCTAACAGCCACGAGACCCAGATGCGAATCTGGAACCCGGGAAAAGTATCAAGATCGTCCTCTTCCCTACTATTATAACTGTGGTATCCTTTTTCATTCGTTGACTACAACATAGTTGTCTCGTTGATCCCCTTCAAACCCTGTCCCCAGCTGCTGTCTACCGTATGCCTGTTGGCTACGACAATAACAGAGATTGTACTTGATCTCTTGATGTATGATATGGTGTATGATAGAGCGAACAAGCGGCACTGACTATGAGAGTGGCTAGCCTAGTACGCAAGTATATTGCGTAATCCTCTCCTAGGTTATCTAATCTCTGGTGACTACTCAGGAATATAAACTACTCATCTTTTATGAGCTGAAGCGTTTGGGACTTCGCTTCTTGAGCAGGGTCTGATAGAGTCTGAGTTGTGCGTGTATCTAGAATAGAATTTGATGCGGGCATACAAGGATGGGCCAGGAGGTGAAACGAGAGGAGCACGAGATCAAGGATGAACTAGGCTAGATACCGCGCTAACGTTGAAATAAAGTAGCTGTCTTAAGGACCACAGCTCCTATCCTATTGGATGGTTATGAGAGAGAGGGGCTTTCGGTAAGGAACGCAAAGAATGAATGTCAGTGAGGCCTCTCTCAGGAGGGAGGGGAATTGTGATCTCTCTCTGACACACTCCTCGACCGCGACAGTCTCTCGCCCCCTCAGATCAGTTTATATGAGGCATGACTTCTCGTGTCCTCCCCCCTTCCTCTCCCTGGCATTATCACGGAGATGATCGGACCGTATTTCAGCATCTGCCGTACAACTCTTCGAGACACCCGTCTCCGTCTCATCGACAACACTGAAGAACCACCAACCAACAAGGAAGACCGTACACCATTTCTGACGACGACGTGACTTCCGTATCTTCCTTCTCATCCGTCCATTGATCTACCGATTCACTCGAACCTCCCTGATCGAACGGTATGACAAGGAGACGGAGACTCTTCTATCGCTTCGTGCCGACCAACTTACCTTCCATCTCAGTGAGATCAAGCATAAGATGGCTCGACGAGAAGTGGATAATGGAGGAGACCGCAGTTCTCACTGGATTCTTCAACACTTTCCAGGAGCAGGACACATCCGAAGAGTACGACACTCTCACTGCATTGGCTTCCACTACGCTCGAATCTGCACTCCAAGCTGCCACCTGCCGCGAGAAAGTCAAGGCTGAGCACGCTGCAACAGTGGCCGAACCCGTGACTCCTTCGCCTGGACCTCCACCCCTGATTCGTCCAAAACAGGAATACTATCGTACCCTCGTCTTCTGTACTATCTCTCTTCTTCGGTTTCGCAACCACTCCCTCATCTCTCGTCTCCTCCCGTCCCATGACTGTTACACAGAAATGTCAGCCGACACCGGATCCCTACGGACAGTTTCGCAACAAGACAAGATCGACACACTGTCTGCTGCTGACGCAGGCAGAGCGGGGGCTAGAGGTCAACCAGAGCTACATACCTCCCTACTGCTTTTTTTTGCTATCGCTGATGCAGAAGAACGGGGACTCTCACTCCACGTTGTCGGGAGAGAAGAATATTCGTCATTCAAGAACCTCTTCACCTCCACCGTTCAACCCCTGCCATTCACTGATGCACAGGGGCTGGAAATGACTGGAACTCCGAGGCAGACTGGAAGGAGCAGCACTAGGTAGATGTAGCGCAAGGAATTGAGTTGGATGATGAGAACTCCAACGAGGCATTCAAGAGACTCGACCGATACTACCGCAGGAGGAAGTATCGGCACAGCAGGAGAGATTCGAAGAAGCTTCTAAGCAGTTCGTGCGTTGACTACGGTAGTCACTCGACTGCTGAAGCTTGAGCAGGACAGGAAGGCCTACTCCGATCGCATTCTCATGAAGCCACCTCCGAGGCGAGGGAAGAAGGCTCTCGACTCCCGACTGGATAAGCCCACAGCAGACACCGAAGACCTACTCGATCATCACCTCGAGGCTTCCATGCTCCGAGAGAGGAAGATCAGGGAATCAGTCGATGCGTTCTCCTCACCTCCTCGCCCTCGAGATGAGTCATCTCAGAAGAAGAAGCTCTCCCGGAAGCGGAACGAGTATAAAAACGAGACTATCAACCGTGCATCTGTCAAGAATCCCACAACTTTGGATAACAAAGTGGTAAAGAAGAAGCAAGCATCCCACTGGTGACGAAGAACGCTGTCGTTCATATGATACAGTGGCAGACAGGCCGAAAGAGATGCAGACAACTGCACATGTGCGTGAAGTGCCTCCTCTCCACTCATTCGCACGACGACAAGCGATGTGATGCACGTTGCAAGAACTGCAATAAGGTCCAACACTCATCTCTCTGCAGCGCAGTCGATGTTAAGACAACGTCTAGCCACTCGACGCACGGCCAAGAGCATGGGAGCGATCAAGCACGCAGTGGAAGGAAAGAGCGAGAACGCTCACATATAAACAGAAGTGTTGCATCTCCATCGAGGATCAAATGCTCGTATCTGGCACCGAGCCATCCCGGTCTACCGTCGAAAGATCTCTCGTACCTCTACTACTCCCATCACTCCCTCAAGCAATTCGAACAAGTCGTCCGCTTCACTCTCTCATCCTGGCAAGAACTAACCGGAGAAGCAAGTGTCGAGTGACGAGAATTTGGCCGATGGAGTTAAGAAGCTCAGTGCAGGAGTACAACTCTCAATGAGTGACGCGAACACCGAGACGTACACTCCTCCCATTCACAAGCCTGCGATGAAGACTAGCGTTGAGGTTGGTCATCTGAGCTACGAAAATCAGCAACTGCACAAGAAGTGCTCGAAGATCGAGACCCAACTAGCAGCTGCGAAGGACGCTAAACAACCTTCGAATAGGAAGAGATCGAAGAGAACGAAGATCACTGACCACAACAACACGAACGCTTCTGACCGAGACCACGGCAAGAGAAGGCTGTCGAACGAAGGGAAATGTCGCACCGACCAAGAACCCTCAAGCGACAACTGGGAAAGCCTCTCCCAACTGCTCCTCTTTCGAACTCAAGAAGCCTGTCAACGGCCGATACACGAACCACGGGCCTACTATATACGACGGGTAGTTCGATCCCTCCTGACGCTAGTCGAGTCTCAACTGGTAAGAGACATCGACCACGGGTATTCGTCAACTACGGAAGCACGATCGACAAGGAACGGACGCACCTCGAAGACAACGACAAAGACGACTCGTCTACTGAACCACCAAGCTACTCGTCTACTCGTGATGCACCGATAAGAGGATTCCCTGGCCCCTTTCTTCATTCGTTTCCTATTGTTCCCTTTTTTGTTTTTTTTTTCATCGTAGTCCCTAGCCGTTCGCACAAGTCATACGCTTTTCTTGTTGTCTTGTTGGCAATGTCGACAATTATTGTTGCCTTGGACAGTATGAGAGGGCAAAGTGTATCCACTCACAGTTTTCTATCCACTCTCTCATTCCTATACATACCTCCCCTCTAGATGATATTGAAGATACGGGCCCCTCCGTCTCTCCCTCATTCATTCCCCATCCCGCTTCACGGGATGTTCTCTCTCTTTATGTTTGTTATTTGTTTATATTTGTATGCCGTATACTTGTATTTTCAGGTAATAAACCGATACCAACGCCGATTCCTTGTGCATTCCTACACATCCCTACCATTTCACCACAGTGCACGCGACTGACACACTCTCTCTCTCACACACAGTCTCACTCTCTCACTCTCTCTCACATTTTAAACACACATTCGCGCTCTTTCCGTATATTCTACTCCCGATATGACTATGCCTCGAGTATCTATTGTTCGTATCCAACCCTGATGGGAGGAGTTTGGACTGGGCGCTAAGCATTATGGAGCGGAAGTATCATATACCTATGCAAATGTCAGGGACCTCTCCTCCTGAACTGCTTTAGCTGTCATGAGTTATCTCTGGGAGCTCGTGTCTAAGAGAAGAGTAAACACTTTTACCTCGTTAGCCTGGTTACTGTCAGAGCCCTTACAACCATAACTGTTGTCGACTAACACCTATTCTGTTAGTCGTCTCTGCCATTGTAAATTAGTGCGGCGGAGGGGGAGAAGTTTATGAATGGAACTTTGTTGCTGGGACGAAACCCCTGCAGATGGTTCTTTGAAAGGAAGTCGAGAAGCTTTCCAAAGATGCAATACTACTACGGTTTGAGTATTGTGTTCCGCTGGGGACCTTGTGGGCTTGTTTATACTCGTTCTCTGACTAGGATTACTGTAGGCACTCTGCCCCCGTTGCAATCTCTCCCAGTCAAAGTACATTAAAAATCAAAACAATTGGCAATAAACGGCTCCTAGTATTTGATCGCAATCAACTCAACATCTAGATTAAATCAAGATCAAGTAAATTGTGTGCCGTTTTTGAAACACGGCTGGGAAAGGTCGTACAGAGTTCTGGTTGTGATTTTTGAAATCCCCAGGGCGAGATCTACTTATGCATCAAGTTTGGTTACGATTCCTTAACTTTAAAGACCGTTACAAACAAAAATGTGGTATTGGCTCGAACAGGGATAGTGACAATCTCTAAAAAAAGCCGTTTTGGCCGATTTGTCTTACCATCAACTTGATACACAAATCTAACGTACTGAGGATTCCAAAAATCCAACCAGAACTCTGTACGACATTTCGCAGCCGAGATATGGCCTTGTTTCAATTGTTTCAAACACGGTCTCGCAATTTACATGCTTGAAGGTAGCAGATAGCATGCTCATCGCGGTTCTTGTAGATGAGATCGTGATCTTGAATAGATTTTGATTTTGATTTGGTGTTCATTGCGAGAGATTACTACGCGGGCTGATCTCTCATCTGATCTATCGATTTGCAGTATGCTCTCCCGAACTGGGTGATAGAGATTCGCTACAGACCTACCGAAAGCGTTAGGGAGAAGAGACCTTTCTGTCCCTGGGAAATGTGAAGCAAGAGGACTCACGGACCTTGTCTCCTCTTCGCTCCCTATCGTTCGATACTCCGCAAATCCGAGGGATGAGTCATGGGAGGCTGTAGAGGGAGACGAAGAAGGAAAGCGGACAGAGAGGAGACAAGAGGATCGGAAGACAGATCACGGAAGGAAACGAACGATTAGGGACTTTAGGGATATGAGAGATAGGAGGGGTTGCAGGGGAGAAGAAGTAGTGGTTCAGTTAGTTGGACTTTGAGGAAGAGCAGGGGCAGCGGGAGAAAAGGAGGGAAGGAGGGGAAGTGACGAGAAGAGAGAGGGAACTGTGAGAAACAGTGGCAGGGGAAGGGGGGAGAGCAGACCAGGAGGAGGAGGAGGGAGAGAAATCTGAAGGAGGGAGAGAGATGAAGAGAAGTTCGCGGAGGGAAGACAGAGAAGAAGGTGAAGGGGAGAGAGATGGAAGGGGGTGATAGGGAAGGAACAGTGTGATACAGGCTAAGATGCCGATGGGAAAAAGAAGAAGGATGACGAAAGAAGACCGGAGGAGAATATGATCAACAAAGGAATTCGAGAGAGAGAGACATGAGCAGGGTTGAATGGAGGAGTTGTATACAGCTGCCTTCGAATGCCAAGGAAACAAAAAGGAGATGGAACGTTTCAACCCTTCTTCACACATTCCTCTCTTATCTCCCTGTGGTGAGCGGTCGTCTCTCTCTCTCGCGGCCGTTCTCAAGTGGTTTCGGGCGGTCTCGCGAGCGGTGTGGGGTCACCAGGAGGTTATGAACCCCCAACACAGGTGCGCTGGTCGGGCATTTTGGGTATGGGTCTCAAGTCCCCTAAGTCTAAGGACTCGCCTAAGTCCCCCGTCCCCCTCACCCTGTCCCTATCGCGTCTCACTCAAGTTCTCGGAAAGCTCACCCACGTATTGGCTGCTCACCCCTCCATCTTGACCGCGCAAGTCCCGTCGTCTCCCCCTCCCCCAATCGATACGTCATCATTGCATCCGTCGCCTACAGTGCACTAGCGCGAATGTTCACTACGGATGCAAATTCCATCAAGGACAAGAGCACGAGAACTGTTGTAGTTGGGGTCGAAGGAGAGGAATGGAAGCACAGAGGAGAGAATTGAAGGAGGCTCAGAAGATTGTGAAGGGGCTGGTTGATCACTGTGGAGAGGAGAGTGTGAAGAGAAAAGTTTTGAAGAAGGAGGGGTGGTGACCTTCAAACGGCACAACGAAGCCCCCTGGCGGAAAACCGGGCACACAAGCCCACACATACAGCCTACTAACTAGACAGATAGATAGATTTATGCAATTTATCAATGAAAAGATTTATAAGTAATATTAAAAGTGAACAAAAACATAGGCTACTACACAACCAATGACATAACCGAAACAGCAAGTACCCGAAAAAGACGAAAGAAGGCATCTGGCCGGACGAACGGGACTCGAACGCTAATGGCGGAAGCGCTGCAAGAAGGAGATTGACTAAGTACTTGCTATGAAGAGAAGCCTTTGCTTACAGTAGCCGAATGCTTCGCTTAGAAGTAATAAGGTCAGTATTAGTGTGATTGCTCACCTTCACGTTCACTCCGAACTGGTCCCGAAGACGATCGTCGATGCTGCGACGACCGGGAGCCTCCTCCTCCTCCAATTCCACCACGAGCACGTCCGACTGCGGTGCGCGCTGCACGAAATTGAAAAAAGTTCCCTTTGCTTCCTCCGACTATTCCATCTTCACTAATCATCTTTCCACTATGTCCCGATGCCAGTCTGGCTCCTTCACGCCCCCCCCCCTTGTTCAGTCTGATTATGTGCTTACCAGATGCAACGCTCGTCTTCTCAGATCCGACCGCTCATCTCTCAGTGCGTCAGTCAACGGCTGGAACCTTCGATCCACCGCAGCGTTCCTCTCCAGCGCGTCCACCTGGAAGGATATATTTTCAGTCTTTTTCATTTCATTATGTTTCCATAGGAAACATGCGTTGCTTCGTGAACAATGTTCCATCCAGTATATCAGACAAGGTTCATCGAATGAACTCACCAGGAGAGCGAACCGCTCTCGCTTGATGTCCGCTAACTCGCGGGCTGCACACGGTGCGTTGAGCATGCGGCCAACCCGCTCCTCCTTCCTGCGGAAGACGGTGAGGACGTAGAGAGCGAACTCGCGGTCTCCTGCAAAGAAATGACGTGTTTCGGGCATGTTTGGAGGATCATTTGGGCTTTTTGTGCTGTTTCAAGGTACCTTCTGGGGGAAGCTACTGACTTTAGAAGAATAAGAAGAAGAAGAAGAAGTGGGCTTACCTCGTCCGGTCCTGCTTGCTTCTTCGAGGATGAAGTGCACGAGTTGGAAAACCCGCGGAAACGACTGCAGCAGGAAGTCAACAGTCGTGGCCTCCAGGAGGAGGGCTCTGTGAGAGGAGGATGTTCAAGGGCATCATACTTAGATAAGAGGATAGGTCTACACTGTGCGCAGTAAGGGAGTGATGACCGGACGATTGACTCACCGGAGCATCGCCGGGTTCGCGATGGTAACGTCGACGTTTGGCATGTCGACAGACGGGTACCTCTGATTAAGAAAATCTAAATAGGGAAGGAAGGACATCGCATTGGTGAGACAACGAACAAATAGAGTGATAAAAACTACAGCAAGGAGAGGAGGAAAAGGAAGACAAGACCTACTCGCTTCATGATGGGAATGACATATTCAAAACGTAAACATAAACAACTGAGTCGCTTACGCTAATCGTGTGAAAACATATAATAAACTATTGATGTTGACTTTAACCTGGGTCGAACCTCCCCATCTAGATAGTCTCACCTTGTCCTTCTTCTCCTTCATCTTCATCTTCTCCGCTTCCTCCTCCCGCTCCTCTTTTCGTGTTATCGAACTCGACGCTGAAACTTGCCGTTGCTCACACGTAGTATGTAACGACGTTAGTCCATTCCGTAAGAATGGATATAAGTTGGCCATAATCGAAAACTTCTCTATTAGGAAATAAAAATAAGAGTATGAACTTAGTAATAACTAACTCGAAGGGCCGGCCTCCGTGTCCAATTGGTCTGACGACGAGATAGAGGGGGAGAAGACCTAAAGGAATCTCATCTCCGCTTATTATAATACCAAAATTGTGTCTAAACCCAATGATAATACCTCGTTGCGAGGCCTCTTACTGATCTTCTCCTCCTTCTTCGCATTCCTCTCCTCCTGCAACTTACCCGTGAGCTATCTGATCTGCCCAATTAGTCGCCTATCTCACCTCCTTGCTCTTCTTATAACGGTCCACTGGCCGTTTGTAGTACCGTCCCAGAGGGACGGCCTCGTCGCGCGTGGAATCCTCGGTACAACTGCAATGAAGAGACTCTCCCGGAATCCTATTCGTCCCACTCTACAGTAACCAATCTACCTCTTCCTTCCATGCTACCTTTTTATTGATCGATATCGTTCTTCCCTTTATTTATCCTATTCTTCCCACTACAGTAACCAGTCTACCTCATCCCTCCATACTACTGTCCTTATTGACCGATATCCTTCTTCCCTTTATGTCTCCTATTCGTCCCACTTCAGTAACCAGTCTACCTTTTCGCTCCATGCTACCTTTAACATTGACCGATATTCTTCTTCCCTTTATGTCTCCTATTCGTCCCACTCTACAGTATACAGTCTACCTCTTCCCTCCATGCTACCTTAGTTTCCTCCCTCTCCATCCTTTCCTTTCCTTTCCTCCTTCCTCTACCCACCTTTCCCAAATTGCACCTGCATAGCTCATAAGAGTGTCAATCACTGAAATCTGTATTCCCTACCTATTTCAATTCCACTCTCATTTTTCTTATCCTCTTCAAACTAGCCTGGAGGGAAGATTTCCGCAGTTTCGATCCCTTTTTCCTCGGAACTGAAAGGACCATATATATTTATATACATATTCGTATAGAACGAATGACGGCGTACTTCATATACAAATCATTCAATTTATCGGTAGTCAACTCCTAAGCTAAAAAAAGACGAGATAGATGGTTACCTCTCAGTGCTTACCATCGTTTGGTTGACTTGTTGAGAACTTGTGACGGGCTGGACTGAATAGAGAGGGTTAGGGGTACGGTGGTGGATTGAGAACCAATCACGGTCACGAAGCGAAAATGCACGCGGATGAAAGCATTATGTATGAATCACACGGAAGTTGCATGGCAACAGAGGAATATGAAGGAGGGTATATGATGTAATGTACATAAAGGTACGTGAGTTTGTGAGCTGTGCGGTATTAAGGTTTTGAGATACTTTTTGACATTGAGAGTATACTGTACGAGAGAGGACACCGTATGGGGAGGGGGTCGAGAAGCGGTTTCCCTCCCTCTCCTTCACTATCCCTCTTCTCCTGTTACCCCTATCTCCCACTCTGCGCCCTCTCTCCGTTTCTACCTATTTTCCTTCTTTCCCTTCCACTCCCTTTGATCACTATCGTTTTCAATTACAGACTTATTGTTAGGTAATCCCTCAAAGGGACCACCTGGAAGACGAAAAGAGAAAAAGGGAGTGCTGCTCTATGACTATGCCTCAAGTATCTATCGTTCGTATCCAACCCTGATGGAAGGAGTTTGGACTGGGCGCTAAGCATTATGGAGCGGAAGTATCTTATACCTATGCAAATGTCAGGGACCTCTCCTCCTGAACTTCTTTAGCTGTCATGAGTGATCTCTGGGAGCTCGTGTCTAAGAGAAGAGTAAACACTTTTACCTCGTTAGCCTGGTTACTGTCAGAGCCTTTACAACCAGAAGTGTTGCACGTATTCTGTTACTCGTCTCTTCCGTTGTAAATTTGTGCGGCGGAGGGGGAGAAGTTTATGAATGGAACTTTGTTGCTGGGACGAAACCCGTACAGATGGGCCTTTGAAAGGGAGTCGAGGAGCTTTCCAAAGATGCAATACTACTACGGTTTGAGTATTGTGCTCCGCTGGGGACGTTGTGGGCTTGTTTATACTCGTTCTCTGACTAGGATTACTGTACTGATCTGTCATCTGATGTATCGATTTACAGCCACCTGCTTTCTCGAATTGGGTGATATATATGGTGGACCTCCCGAAAAGGTGTTCGGGACGGGGGGAGGGGCATTTTAATCCTTGGGGGATATGGAACGAGAGGACTCGTGGACCTTGTCTACACTTCATACGGGTACTGGCCGAGGAATGAGTCACGAGAACTTGGGAATTTGTGGTAGGAGACGAGGGAAGAAGGAAAGGGGACAGAGAGGAGACGAGGGGAAGAGATCACGGAAGAAAGAGAACGATTAGGGACTTTAGGGATATGAAAGGTTGGAGAAATAGCGTGAAATAACAAGTAGAGAGGATCAGTCAGTTGGACTGTTAGAGAAGACAACGGGGCAGCGGGGAAAAAAGGAGGAGGGGGAGGAGGGGACGAGAGCGGGACAGAGATACGCGAAACAGTGAGAGTGGAAGGGGGAAAGGGCAGACGAGGAGGAGGAGGAGGGAGAGAGATCTGAGGGAGGGAGAGAGGGGGAGGGGAGAGATGGAGAGAAGTCGGAGAAGGGATGACAGGGAGAGAGGGGTGATAGGGTAGGAACAGTGTGATACAGGCTAAGATGCCGATGGGACAGAGGAGAATGACGAATGAAGACCAGAGGAGAATGATATCACCAAATGAATTCGAGAGGAAAAGAGATGAGCGGGGGTTGAATAGAGAAGTTCTATACAGCTGCCTTTGAATGCCAAGCTAAGGTGGTCTTTTACTTCAAATCTTCTTCAACTTTCAATCCGGTGGGACGATGAACCTTGATAGTCTATTGATCGGCTAAATTTTCGCTATGCAGACGGTTCATTCGTTTCTCTATCAGTAGTCTATTCCAGCAATTTCAAAGAAGTATGCCCAGATCATGTTCGAGACCTTCAACACCCCCGCCATGTACGTCCGGGCTGTCCTCTCCCTCTACGCTTCCGGACGAACGACAGGAATCGTGCTGG
Organism: Micoletzkya japonica; assembly: GCA_900490955.1. Lineage (NCBI taxonomy): Eukaryota > Metazoa > Nematoda > Chromadorea > Rhabditida > Diplogasteridae > Micoletzkya > Micoletzkya japonica. The sequence continues at coordinate 128,766 of LS853790.1, read as the reverse complement.
ACTCTGGAGATGGAGTCACCCACACCGTGCACATCTACGAAGGACACGCTCTTCCCCGTCTTGCTTCCATTTATATCTGGCTGGTCGTTATCTGACTGGCTACCTCATGAAGATCCTCACTGATATGGACAGAGAAAAGAACAGTAGGGTGAGAGCTACGGGAGGGGAATAGGAGCTGGCGGTTACTCCTTCACCACTACCGTCGAGCGAGAAATCGCCGGACAATCACTACAGTACACGCCCTTCCCCGCTACAAGTGCCCACTTCCCTTCCTTACGCTAACGTCTCATTTGCACGTTTCACTGCGACTTCCACAACTCGTCGGAGACAACTCTTTATTTAACAAGAGTATCTCAAACAAGTATAGAGTAGAAGTGACCGTCGGCGATCCGGGAGGCTCCGACCCACAGTCTGGGGCGGGGCTACGAGAGGGCGAGGAAGGTTCGAGCTATTCTGGGAAGAACAACCCGCACACTCCCCGCCCGGGGAAAAAGGGTCTTAGTGTTATTCTGGGAAGAACAGCCCGCACACACCTTCATATAGGAAGGTTGATTCGACCTCGCGAATCCTTAATATAATACATCTCGCACAAATTACACTTTTAATGAAACATTGTACTGCCCGCTTGGACCTATCCAGTCTTATAGAACAAAAGCTCTACTGTACTACTACACAGTGTTTTGAAAACAGTTAAAATGTTAAGCCAACGAGATGACGAAAAGCTACCCTGATTTCGGTAGGAACTCTCGCACGGAAAACGCGGTATCCAAATTGTAAGCATTTTGGCTCGTTCGCTTAACATTTAGAACACTGTGACTACCTCCCTTCACTCCCCCCCCCGGCAAACTAACCTCGCCTTCCGCCCTTCAGTCTCCGCCGGCACCATGCCTTGGGGGCATTTTGTCGAACGCCTTCGTACTGCATTGCACAACAGCGACGATCGCGACTATCAGCGTCGCACCGTGCCTGTATCACCCATTAACCATGTATACCGCCCCCCTTCACCCTTCTGCTATTCCCTCCCCCTCCTTTCCTAACCCCCCTAAACTTACATCGCACAGTCCCTTACTCCAAGTCCTTGCTCGCGGGCCACGCTTGCCAGATTAACCAGTAACGATACGGTGTGGCATAGCTTTGAATATGCTTTTCCTTTCGCGCCATAAGCGAATCAGTGACCAGCGAAGGAGATAGATATTAGGAGAGGGCTGGACATGGTTTGAAAGAAGCGAACTGAGAAATAGCAAGTGCGATCGCATCCCTCTCTACCCCTCTCTCCCCTTCCCTCCCTTCCCTCTTTTTGCCCCTTTCTTATGACACGACCGTATGCGGATCACTTCCCTTTTCGGTCCGCCGACAGAAGACGCACACTCAAACTACAATTGGGAGGCATTTCTCTTTCCCCCTCCCTTTTCGATTCAACCACTTGCCATAAAAGGGCGTAAAATGGACCTGTATTCGGAGAATAGGGGCAAAAGCATAATTTGGGTTAGGAATAACCCACACAGTATACTTTTGTGCTAAAATACTAAAGCAATCATGGAAACCAACCTGTCATGGAAATATTTGTTTTATTTGCTTGTGTTGAACATGCAGCCGAGATATGCGACTTGAGAAAGAGGTGAAATAGGCACCTGAATAGTTGAAAATATATCACGAAAACTAAGAAACAGCAGGGAGAGAACTAGCCGAGGGGTAAGGTGGTAAGAGAAGATGTCTCTCTAGAGGGAGTGGAGAGTGAGAGAGTGAGAGAGAGGGGAGGGGCGGGGTTACTGAGAGAGATGGGTCTGAGTCACGGACGTTGTTCAAGGAGAGATTTTGGAATCTACAGAAAAGGAATAGAGTGAACTTCTCTGTATAGCGGGTCAAGAAGTAAGCAAGGCAGAGATGGTCGTAAACTGAGAGGAGATGGTAGTGAAAGAGGAAGCAGGAGTAAGAGAAGAGGGAGAGGAAGAGGGAATAGTCTATTCCTACAAAGCCGAGAGGACCAAAGAGGAATTGGTTGGTTACCGATTCCTGTACTGAGAAAAGGAAGCGGGCTGGCGTTTTTATGTTTTACATGAAAGCGGTTAGATCAGATTTACTTCTTGCTGTTCTTATTAGGATAACGATTGAGCGAGAATGATCCATAGCAACTTCTATATACGCGCTCTATTTGCAAATGATGAGTGACGCACGCTGCTGTAATAAACCACAAGCTTTGCGTCAAATCCGCTCAGGTCTTCCAGATTCTTTATCATTTCACCTCTTGGTCTTCAGAAGTCGACGTAATCGACGCCTAATCACGAAACCATTATGCTCACTGAATTCTCCGTACTGGATAACCTATAGACCCACTGCAACACCCTTGAAATCAATCGCAAAGTGCTTAATTCCCTTCACTGCCAAAAAACCAGGCTGGCCTAGGCCGCACCGAGGGGTTTTACCCGGGCCTCTCTTGTACCGCTTCCCTTGTTGTTGTCCGTACGCTTGTCCCCCTTTCACCTTTCCTCTCACCCTCTCCCTCCCACCATCCCCTTCCCCTCTTCCTGCCTCTCCCTCACAACTTCTCCCTTTCTCTCCTTCCCTCCGTTTTCCTCCCTTCTATTTTCTTGTCTGTCCGTGTTTCCTTCCTCAATGATCTTTGATCTTTCAGTAACTCCTCTCAATGCCCTCGAACACCTCGACTCCCACGAAGATTCTCGCCTTCAACGGCAACGAACCCGGTAAGCCTTCACAGTCCCATTCCCTCCTTTATTACCAATCTTATCTCCCATCTCTCTCATTTATTTTATTCCAGAACCATCTCCTCGCAAGTCGTGCTCCTTCGCAATTCGCAATCTCACCTCTCGACTCTCGTCCCACGGTATGTTGTCCGTTTCGCAACTTCAAACACAAATTCGTGCCAAATCTTGCTGTTCAAGCGCAATTAGCCCTGAGTTTCTTTAGAGGAAGCGCAAGTTTGAAATTAATCACGCATACGGTAGGGAAGGAACTACCTTTTCGCATGCTTTACGCACCGTAACAGAGAAAATGAGCGCTACAACAGGCGACTTGATTCTTTCCAAAGACTGCGCAGCGTGAGAACAGTCGTTTTCGTATGTCGTGCTTTTGAAACAGAAATGATCAGTGATCTATATGTTATGAATACATGCATGAGTGTTATAAATACGTGTTTGAGAATGCGAGAAAATATGCAAAAATGAAAGGGTGTCGGTGCTAGAGAGGCTGAAAGACAGAGGCAGTCGCAGTTGGAGATACTTCGGGGAACGATGGTTGAACCTTTGTTATTCAGCCTTCGACGGTCCCCAGCCTGCGCAAGTTGATCAACCTGTCCACACGGTCGTCCCCGGAATGTCCGTCCAAACCTTCCTCTCTCCCGACTCGTTCCATATCCTCCTGAGGAAGCGTCTACATCTCTTCTCCATGAAGGCAACATCTCCCACAATCAACTTCCCCGTCTGCCCTACTTACCTGCATGGACGGCTCAACATGGGTAAGTAGTAATCTTTTCAAAACTTGATAATTTAGACCTCAATCCACTAAGAGTCCCGATAAAGTTGTAGAACTCAAAGCTTAAGCGAAACTTCAAAATGCTTTATTTGGACAGTATATGCCTAGCAGTTCCCCTACTGAAATTTCACCAGCAGGCTTGGGAATTATTCATTCGATATCACGAGAAATTTTCGTTCAGTCTAAGGAAAAGCAAAACGCAGTTGGACATAGTGTCTGAAATAATTACAAAAGTATAGTACTCAGTTTGCAAATAGACCTCCTGAATCGCGTCCATTTAATCGAATTAAACCATTTTTCCTTGGTTTGGTTTCAGGCATTAGTCATAACAAGAGGGACCTTCTTCATGTCATTCATGAAACATACTCCCTAAAAATTCAGTGGTCGGACTCGATTCAGCAGGTCTATTTGCAAAACTTCAACTATAGCGGATTAAAAAGATCCGTCGGAAAATCATTCCGAATATAAGGCGAGAAAGTGTGCAAAAGTGGGAGAATTAGGCTCATTTGGAACGAAAGACACTGACGGATCGGTTTATTCTACTATATCCTCTTCAATTTAGACATCAGCGTGTTCGCACGTTGTTCGAACAGCGACCGGGATATGTACAAGCTGAGACTCGATCGACTACTTGGCCTTCTGGATGCAGAAATACAACAGGACATCAAACGGTTCGCAGAAACGATGGAATCCGTCAACCGAGCGGTTATCGAAGAGGAGGCAACGTTGAAGGAGACTATGCAGGTAATAGAAGTATTGTAGAGGCTTTCAAAGTGACGAAATACCCAAGTATGGTCCGAACTGTTTCATTTCTTTCAGAATGACAAGCTGATCAAGACTGCCCTTCTGAAGTTCATCGATTCCACTGCTAACTCCGTGCAGAAGGACTACGAGGGCTTGTGGGACGCAATGACATGCCTCGTTCACTTTAAGGCCTATCGAACGGCTTTCCTTGGCTTTCTTCAGAACCGCGATAAGGTTCGATTATATTGGTGTAAAGCGAACGATAACAGAGCTCTATTAATACCACCATCGATTTTGTCTTAGCCCTTTTCAACGTACGATTCCCTTCAGGTCCGACTCTGCACTGAGGACGTGATCAACTACGGAAGAAAGTGGAACGACGTCAATCTGAAGGAAGGCTGCATCGTCACTGCATCTACTCTAAAGCTTGTCGCTGCGGCCAAGATTAAGAAAGTATTGCCAGAGACTGATGCGTCGCAATCGTTGCAGGATATTCTCAAGGGTTGGTCGACTCGGAACTCCTTTAAAACCAATAGCATCGGCGATGAACGTAATTTGAATTTGGAATTATCTTTATTTGAAGCATAATGTTTCTTATGAAAATGAAAATCATATGTCCTTTTAAGAGGCGGCTGAGTACTCGTCGAAAGGAATTGCCAAAATGCCCCTCTTCGGAAGCTGCTATCTCGATACGACGATCAAGAGCTATCCCCACCTGACTGCCGCAGAAGATCGATGTAAGATATACATACTTCACTCATTATAGCGTCAAAAAAAACAAAAGTGAGTGTTGGTCTTACATTTGGGAATTGGAACTGAGAATAACAACAGCTGGGTGATCATAATAACGACCCTTCAAACAAGTACATAAAACATACTGAAAGTGCTGAAGACGGTTACGGTAGGAAAATATAATCGCACGTATAATCGTAAACCTCTTTATTTTCAGTAGTGCATCAGCTGATCGTGAGACCATTCAATGATGTCCTCAAGGAGTACTCGAGCAAATACGAAGCAATGGTTCGCAGTGGAAAGGTAGCAGTTGTGGTTGAAATAGCCTTCATTTCATCATTGCCAGCTATGGTTGTCTTTATTCCGAAGTAAAATTAGGAACTGAAATGAATAGTAATTCACGAAGAAGAAAGTTTCAGTGTCACGGAGAAGAGTACGAGAGGGTGAAAACGGGTGATTCTCTGCTCACAAAGATGAAGGCTGTAAGTATTTTGATAAATAATATAAGAAGAATACTTTTGTGAAAAAATAAGGTAATTGAACTTAGATTAACATTAGCATAACACAGACAAATGTGCTTAGCCCAGGTTTCCCTATATGTAGGATAGAACGTAAGTCGACAGTTTTATCTTAGATGTTTCTGTCGGAAGAGGACCTCACTGCGGCCTCCCCTCTATTCGTCCTCAACGAACGTCTGGTTATCATCAGGGCCCTCTGCATTGCTAGAAGGAGTGAGCGTTTGATACATTATTAGCACAAAAATAGCTAAGACATTATAGCCAAGGGAAATAGGTAACCCATATCATCAGCCTGGGAAGTGAATGGAATCATGGAATCTATTAAATGCTGCATTTTAGCGCCGTACTTCCATCTGAACAAGACTGGATGGGAACTGACGAAGACACTGGAAATGGTCAAGGAACGCAACAGTGGTCGTGTGAAGAAAGTGTACAAGGTCCACGGCGTCTGCCTTATGATTCCCCTCAAGTAGACAAACCTTATTCGATTGTGCATCCTGTATCTTATTGTACAATGTAGTACTACATATTAGGAGTATCGTTTTAGCTTAGATTCACTGCGTCGTATTGTCATAACTTATCCTTGTAGTTTTTGCCCTGTCTATGTATTATTCAATTACCTCACTCTCAACATCGCACTCTTCCACCTAAATGCTTCTAATTTCTTTGTAAATCCCACGATGATGGGGCAAGATTGCACGAAATGACTAGGGTTCATATGTAAAGGGTAGAGAGTTTTGTTGCCTGTAAATCGACTGCGTATCCCATGAATGAATCGGTTGTTTTTACGATCCTGACATGCGGCAAAGAGCGAGAGAGTATATTGAAAATGGACTGAGGATGTAACGGAAAAGATTGGCCGACTCTTTCTGCGCAGAACTACTAGTGGTCCGGAAGCGATGTCCCCTCGAGCAACGTCAGCTGGCAATGTTTTAGGTCTCATTCAGTGCAAAGATAAGGGAGAAGATGCAGTAAAGTGTATGGTGATATAATGGCGGAGATGGCATTGGCAAAACTCCGGGCCTAGGAAAGAATGCCGTCGTTGTCTCTCGTGAGCTCATGTCCCGCACCATTACTTGCGCTTAGGGAAGGAAGGGTAGGGAGGGGGCGGGGGCGAGAGTAGTTCTTGTGATCTGACAAGTATCAAAGATATCAACTGGGATAACCATAGCCCAGGAAAGCGTAACGAATAATTACATTTTATTAGTTGCGTTGTTTAGCAGATTTTTTTCCAGGATTCCATTCACTTCCCAGGCTGATGATATGTGTTATCTATTTCCCTTGGTTATAATGTCTTATCTATTTCTTGTGCTAATAATGTATCAAACGCTCACTCCTTCTGGCAAGATGTCGAGGAGTAGGCGGAGAAGAGTCTGATGAGCGTCCTTCCAGCTTGATATCTAAATAGCATAGGCGTGGGCTGACATTTACAAACCGAACCACCCGATTAGAAACCATACTACTTAGAATGAGCCCGCAGCCGGCCGTGCGATTATCCGTGCGGCTCGGCCAGCGCGATAGACACAACCTCATCTAAACTGAAGGTGTCCCTCCTCCTTCCTCCGGACTTCTTCCGCCGCCAAGATGTTCATGATCCCCTTTTCCAATATTTCCTCCATCTTCTCCATTCGAATGTCGCTTCCCATAAACTGGACGTTGAGCGTCTTTTAGCTCTTCATCTATAACATCCCTGCCCCTTCGCTGTCGTTAGGGGAAACAAAGTGGATGCGGAAAATCTCCGGAAATAAGAGAAATGCGCATCTTCAGTCGAACACCTAACGCAAAATACATTCACGCACTATTCTTTTCATTTTTTTCACATTTACCAGGGTAACGCATAATCTTCCTAAGCTTTTTATTAACCAGCTTACTTGTCCTTGTGCTGCCCACATTGGAATTCACCATTATGCTGGCTAATTTTGTAGTTATTAAGCCTCAAAAGGATTATGATTCTCCATGCGACTGTGATCCGTTCATCAGGCAGTTTCAGCTTAAAGTTTTCCAATTTCGTACCACTATCAGAACTCTCAGTGAAACGTTCTATGGGAGGGGGGCTTTGTTATAGATAGTAAAGGACTTCAAACTCCCTTAAAAATCCACTCAGTCCAGGACGACGATGAATCTTGAGTAATCTCTCGATTGGCGCATACTCTCCTCGTACGGAAAGTCTTCAGAGCGGAGGAGACATCCAGAGCGCATCCCTATTTTTGATCGTTGGTTATAACTGCGTGTCTTCCTCATCTCCGCTCATTTCCGCCCGTCCGTCCTTCATTTGCATAACAACTGAGGGCACTAATGGCCAGGCGGGCAATCGAGACAAGAGGCACAGAAATCAGTTGATAATTGCATCGGACCCGCGGGAACGTACTCACTCTCCCTCATTCCCTCTCTCTATCCCTCTGCCCTCTTCCTCCCTCATCCCCTCTCCCTCCTCTCATTCTATCCTCCTCTCCTCCTTACTCCTCTTCCTACCCTTCCACCGCCTAACTTCATTTCTACGTGCTCTCCTCCCAAGCACTAGTGGCTACTCTTACCTCCTTCCATGTCACCCGAGTGAGTCCTTCTTTGAGTCTTCCCGAAATGAGCTCAATAGCTCTTCGACCCATTAGCACTCGTCCCTAATAATAGATTCGATGGCACTAATCTGTCGCAAAGCAAAGGTCAATTACGCATGGATACTTGTGCAATGAGGGTAGAGAGAGGGATAGAATGTGGACTATGACAGCTGTTACCGGAGAATGAGGGAACGAGGTAGAGGCTTCTCTCTCCCCCCCCTCCCCTCCCCACCCTCTCACACCTTACTTTCCCTCCACTCCCTCTCACTAGTCCACAATCATCCTCAACCATAAATCTTCGAGTCCTCTTGCAAGCAACGTTTACACACCAAATTCTTTGCTCTCCCCAGCTTGTCCATTTATCTCGGACCCTCATCCAACGCATATCATACTCTGTGCCCGTTTCAATTTCCCTAGTTTCCTGGGCCTCCCCCTCCTCCTCTGCCTCTTCCCTCCCTCTCTAGTCTCATCTCTCATTGCCTTCGTCAGCTCTCTGTACTCTATCCCCTCCAGATTGTGCCAATCACATATACATCTCACGAGACCATAGACCCCGTCCGAACTCTTTCTTTCCCGTCGTCTGTTCTATCGCGGACTTGTTCCCCCGCGTCAGCCAATTAATCTGTACCACAATTCGCTGGTAGGCTCACTCGTCCGCACCATCTCACTACATTCCTACAGCTTTCCCTTCCATCTATCTATAGCCTCTTCGGCCGGCTGAAATATGTCCACGTGAGGTTCACGGTTGGCTGGCTATCAAAGGTGCAATCAACGTGTCGGCCTGACTAGAATCACGGCGAAATGGCTTCCCATCATCACTAGCCTTTTTCAATATGCTATATTTGTTTCATCGTTACAAGTGTTATGCAAATTCTACACCAATTAGCCGATTGCCATGATGTCATATCTCCTCTTTGACACCGCCGCCCTCTCGCTATTTAAACTTCGGCTTTTTGTAGCAAGCGTCTCTCTATTATCGCAAGCTAACTTCTTTGTTTGCGCTTATTAGAACCATAAAACTTTAATGATCTTTATCTTACCGCTAGTCACTTTCAAGAAATCGAGACGTCTCATAGCTCTTGCTAAGTACAAGAAGAGGTTAGGATAGGGCTGCGCCGCATCTGCAGCTAATATATATTTAGAGACTTTTAAAGCTATAGATATTGAGAGAAATGCCATTATTTGCTATGAATTAGTGGAGTCTACCTAAGGAGAGGCATATGTTGCAGTAATAATTGTGCAAAGGTCGAGGATGTCGTGGAGGCGGGGTTGCGCGTACCGGAACCGCATGCTCGCCTTCATGGCCTTCTTCATCGCGTTCATCTACCTCTCCTCCCTCTTTGCCTCTCACGTCACCCTTCTCGTCAACGAGACCAACCGAAGACTGTCCACCGACTACGCGCAGGTAGCGTTTCCTATCGTTAACCGGTAAATTATTTCGATAAATCGAGCTGACCAGTTCCGGGCAAAGTATACTCCGTATTATTCTCGCATTTTTTAGCTCTGATTCTTCTAGTACGGTTACGTCGATATCATACATTTACATTTTAAAGACCAAAAAGCCTTACAAAGAAGCGTTTGTCTTCGTTGTCTACCCAGCTGCTCGTCTTCACTCTTTCCCCTGTGAATGAGTCTGCCTTCAGCTCGCGCAGCCGCCCCGTCCGTGTCACTGTTATCGGTCGGACGGAGACGAGGAGCCGATGTGCTACACACGACCGGACAACGGCAACGACACGGGAAGGCAGTTCTCGTGCGAAAGTACGGTGCTTCTCGAGGAACTCGGTACATCCTTTCGTTAAATAACACGCATAAACATAAAGCATAAGCATTACGAACTAACTCATGTACCTGACCTGTCTTCTGTGGCGGATACACCACTGCTCTGAACCCTTCAATGATGTCTTTCTCGAAAACGATTAGCTTAAAACGCTGCTTCGTAATGTTGCAAGTGGCATGCAACGCTATGTCTTTGACTTTAGTGACTTCGTCAGATTGTAGGATGATGTGTGGTAAGCTACAAAAGACAGTTGCTGTACGGGTCGATAATAGGAGACCATGAATGATAGGCAAACGTTTAGACCTCCTCTCGACGCACAAGAAAGACGTGGACTTCGAGATGCTCGAGTTTCCAGTCATCGTGACTGCAGCATCCTCGTCGCACTTCCAACACAGCACACGACTGGTGCGTACCGAACCGTATGAATGCCAATTCCGGGACGCTTTGTCTAAGTATAATCGTTGTCTAATCATTACTAAAATTAGTCTAATTTCATAAGTTGATATCACGGAAGCATTCATCGGTTCGAAACAGAGCAGTATGGGATACACTATTGATTTGAACCCCTCAACGGCTCAAGCTTACAGATCTACAAGCTGCGCAAGTTCTATCCCGATATCAAAGTCATATTCTACAATCTCGGCTTGAGTCCCGCACAGCTGAGCGACTTGTTCCAGGTAATTTCGTCAGTTTTCAAATAAGCATAAATTAAATTATTTAGGTATGCGGGATCGAGGTGCGCGACTTCAACTTCTTGATGTATCCCGATTACGTACGGCGACTCCATGAGTATCGATGGAAACCTCTAATTATTGCTGTAAGCTATAAATATCTAGCCAGTCTTCGCGAATCCTGAAGAACTATTGGTTCCAACCACGTCGCCAAATTGTTCAATTTAGAGCTTCCGTATTTGGTTCATTGTATGATTCCAGGAAGTCCTCAAAGACTACGATTCTCTCTGGTACATGGACTCATCGGTTGTGCCCAGGAAGGGTCATCTTGAAGCGGTACCGGAGCTTATTAGGTATACACTGCTAGAACACTTTGCTGAATATTCATCAAACTCGTCGCTTGAATAACGGTGATATCCTCGTGGCGAATCTACGCAATAGTTAGTGAGGTGGAAGATCCAGTGCGAAAGCAAAGCATTTCCAATTATAATATTTCCGATGTTGCGTCAGAAAGGCCCATATGCTTTCTGACTTTTGCACACTCTCTCGATTAATATTAGGAAAAATCAAGAGACATGTTTGATTCTGCCATATGTTCGTAATTGTAGGTGTCGCGATCGGTACAAGGACACGTATTTTCCGCCGGTGGAGGTACGTGATCGAAGAGAGGAGACGGACGTCCACGAATCGAGCTTCGACGAACTCGCACACAGCAAGAACGTACGCGAATGTATGAAGGTGAGGGAGACTCGTTTTGACATTATTATACAAAAACACAATTTATAACATACCTTTATTAGTTATCAAAACGTCTCGTCATCGTCAATAATTTAGGGATTTCCAGAAAGCATCTTGGTCCCTATGTAGCATTCCCCATTCCGTAACTGTAGTCTAGTCATTCGTTGGCGGTTTCACTGTCTTTCGCTGCCATTTGCATTAACGCCGAGAAGCAAAAGAGTAATCGAATAAGGCGAACGCGCGTTCTTGCTGCAATGGAGAGATGTCGTTCGGAACTTTCGAAGACATTTCGTCACTGTTTGGTTCAAATTCAGCATCCGTTTAGAAGTAAACGTAATCTAGTCTACTTCTGGCTCTCGAATGCTTTTAGGTAGCTGTGATCAGTAGGCAAGTCTTAGCGAGGTTCTGGATGAACGAAGCCTAACTAAGCTAGCCCCTCGAACCGCGTGCTTTCAGTACAGTCTCTTGCTGAACGGCTGGACTGGTCACGGGATCTACGCGGCGACTGAGCCAAGTGAGCCCTTCTCACGCGCTTCGGCACACTTTGCCCCTCCCTTTGCCCCTTCGTAAACTCGTAAAAATGCGCAACATCGTTAAATGCCGACTGAAACGGAAACTTCCGCTGCTATTTTGGCTGCCCTTGTTTTGACAAGAAAGGCGCCGCGGCATTTCTTCTATCGAACGCCGCTCTTGAAACGTCAACGGTCTGAGAGGCCATGGCTGAAGCCGAAAGCAATTACAGCGTAGTCCCGAGTTCTGTGATCTATGCCTAGAATTAATTAGATATCGCAAGTGAAGATCGACGCTAAGTTGGCTAGAAGAGGTTGAATTGCAAAAAGTGGCTCAGGTATGTACGCGTTCTTCCCTTCCAACTACACGGAACTACGCAAGCCGAAGGCCAAGATGTACGAGGCTGGTGTTGCCTACGTCGTCAAGACCAATGAAGTGACGGCGGACGTGCTGAAATGGTGAAAAACATTTCTGGGTCATCTTTCAAGTTCAGAAAGTGGCCCACATGGAATGTTATAAAGGAAAATAGTCCTTATATTATAAGCTAAAATAGCATCCAGATGTTATCAAAATCATCTCTTCAAAGGGCACGCTATTGAACCTCGCCAGGGTCCCCCGTCCATCTTAACGGTGCTGTGTTGCGAAAGGCGTCTTCGCATGCGATCGTGCGCGAAATGATCTCTTTCTCTCCGCTCCCTTCTTTTTCTCTCTCGCTCTCTATCTCTTTGGAATGCAAAATATTATCACAACACGGTTAGTGTGTGCGTGACAAGATCATTGCTTATTGCTTAGGTATGAATTGTCCGTTGATACCTTCGGCAGAACCGCTTGTTTCACGTAGCTTGTTAGGCATAAGAACGAAATACACACCGGTACGGAGTAGTTTGAAAAGATTTTAGATTTCCTCTTTCAGGTGGGTATTGTGCGCTCTCGAGCAGGATTGCATGGCGCCTCCGGGTGCGCAGACCACATGCTTCTTCGACCAGACCGACCGCTTTACTGCCTACGCTGGATGTCATCGCTACGATCAGTCGGTGAGCGACCAAACTAGAACGTAGTTTGATCTTTGATCTTTGATCTTTGATCTCTCTTATCTTCAGGCACTCAACCTGCTCCTGGCAAACGTCAACCACTACGATAGACACTACTACACCTCGAACATCGTCGACTTCTTCTCAGTAAAGAGGGATATCGAAGAGGATGAGGTATCAAAATAGAGTGTAGCTTCCGTTGATTTACGTAATAATGGACTAGAACAGCACAGACATGCTTAGCAACAAGCTTCATCAAGCTTTCTAAACTTTGCAACAGCTTACTTTCAGTGCTAACCACTATATATGTAGACTCAAAGCGCTGATCATAACGTAGAAACAGTAAAACACAGCTCAAAATAGAGCCGATGACAAGTCCGGGGGAAGTTGTGACATTGCCAAATGACTGCTTACAAAACGTTTTTCCTTAGCTCCTGCGACAACTGCATTCCAGATATTTGAGCACTCTTTTGCGGCGACCATTACTATGAGAATCTGCATTATTGATGACGAAATGGTCATGGTTTATTAATCTCTAAAGATGATTCCATTTCAGATCCGGGACCTCTCCTCGCTCTCTTGCCAGAGACCGATGCTTGTGAACAACGTCTAATTATCGCTCATCTACCTCCTCTCCTACCCATATCTCCCCCCCTCTCCTATGCCCCACTGCTCCTAGATTCATCCTGTGACTCGCAACCAAACTTCATATTTGCTATATACAATAGCTAGAGATGGCGTCCGAAGCACTCAGTTATAGGCATTGTTCATATTCCCCCCTTTGTTTTCCTCACCGCTATTCGGGCCGCAATGCGTGTAAGTTCCCCACAAATCCCCTTTTACCGGTCTGCTCTCCGTCGCATCGTGTAAGTGTATTTCATGCTTTTTGCTGTACCTTAAAACGGGAATAAAGAGGGACAGACTACGGCTCTGATGTCTCCCTTTCTCGGTCATTTTTCGCGTCAATTACTCGATCGAGATTAGGAAAATGAGACGCGGGGGGGAAGGGGGAGAGGAGGCGGCTCAAGATGAAAGGAGAGTCGGCATTTCCATCTCCCCCCACCGATCACTTGGTTTCGTACTACTCAGAGATGGATCGATGAGCAAAGTGCGCGAAGAAAGAGTAGGAGGAATGGTGTTGCCGTTTGGGCAGCGATACTTACCCTTTCCCTCTCCTCTCCCCCGCCCCTCCCTCTTCACCTCTCAGTTTCCCCGCTCATCATACCTGTGAACTCGCTCCCTCCTCCACACTGTCCAATACCCCCCCCCTTCGACCCATTACTCTTCATCCCGAATGTGTCAGTTCTTCTTCTCCTCCTTCCCAACCCTTCTCTCTCTTTTCTCCTCTTGTCTTCATTCATACCATGACGGATGGTTGTGGTAATCGAGCAAGTCAGCAGCCACTCCCACACTCTCTCTGCGCCGTTTCTCTGTCTCTCTCTATCTATCTATCTCTCCTCATCCCCTCATTCAGAACAACTACCGTTCTCTGTTCATCCTCTTTTCTCTTATCTGCACTTTCCCTTTCGCAGCTGTTCCTTCGCAACACTCAGCCCATCACACCTTTCATTATCTAAGAAACAAAATGTGATTTTCTTTTCAAACCGAATTATTCCTTCTCCTTGCTATGTGTACAGCACGCGACAACTTTCTCTTAGCTTATATTCTCTTAACCACTACGTTAACGATTCGTTAGCCCTTGTTCGAATTCATCAATCTAACTTCTTCAGAATGTCCCGAGACAACGAAGTTTCCTTGCAAGCCACAAAAGCTACCTTTGCCATGGTCTCGAATGCCTTGAGGGTAAGTCTCATTCAGATTACTCTTTGGCAAAAATCAACTAGGCAATGCGGTATTAAGCCTCTGGATACATGTGAATATTTACGACAGCTTTCCTTTCACCGTTTTCAGCGCTTCCGTTATCAATAGCTTTCGATTCTCCTGCGCTCGTTACTTTTCGACCCTTGCCCATTAATTACTCTAAACGGCCGTTCGGGGTTTCGAACGGACGATAGGGCCACAAAATGGACAGATCGAAGAGAGATAGGCAGATTGTCTACGTGACCGAGCGGCCTACTGTAAACCGTTGCTTTACGTGATCTCGTATACCTTCTACAGCTGAGTAATCTTCGAGTTAAGACAAAGAAAAGCATGAACTATTGCAGCGTAGCCTGCGCAAGATACGTCTACGGAAGAAGAAGGGTCAGGTGGAGGAGTTGGTAGTGACCACGGCTGCCCTGTCCATCGAGGACTCGACCTCCTCGCCCTCCTCCTCCTCCCTCTGCTCTCCGCCCTCCGGTGACTTCATCGTCCGCCCGAACTGCCGCAATTCCATTCGGGACTCGTTTCGCTGCGAGCGGTCGCCCGCCATCCGCCAGGGCTCCTTCCGCATCGTACGACGGCAGACCTTTCGAGCGTACGCGACGCCGATCGTGAGTCAACTACGCCCTTTCAAGGCACACTTTGTCTGCAAAAAAAACCTCCACACGTCCTGGACGCATTCTCTAGCTATATTACATCACAGGGCCAAGAATCGCGGTCGTGTATGCTGACGCTGAATGACAACCACTTCCACGACCAGCATGGGAATGCGCCGGTTGTCGGCCGTACCTCGACCGCTCCTCTCGAAGAGGAGACGCCCCGATTGACGTCTTTCGAGAAGCGACGAAGGCACGCTCTTAATTGCTGATATATGGTATTTTTATAATAAATTAGTATTCAGGCTCAACCAAAACTACGGCGTTGCCCTCCATGCCAAGCAAGCCCTGTTCTGCCCCGAGCAAGTGAGTTGAGGAAACTTATTCACCAACTATGGTATCTCTCGATAGTGTGCGTGACTAATACCCTTTAGTCATTCCTACACTCACTCCTCTTAAGGCCAGCCAGATCGAGATCGAGATGGTGGCAACGAACGGCAAGGACTTTGTCGTCCAGGTGGGGTTGGATTATGCAAATTTATGCAAATTATGCAAATTTATGGAAATTCAGATAACCGCTCCCAACGGCGAGAAATCGCCTCCTCTCCTTATGCATGGCTCGGGCAAGTCGGCGCGCTTCTCGCCCTCCAACGTGAGTATACTGCTTGTGACTAAGCATGCGCGTAAACTCGTTCATCACTACTCTCTTGGGAACAGTTCAACTCATCGTTTTACTACCATCATAACACATTCCCCGTTCAAACCATACAAACCTCATTCCAGCAACAGCCGCTTTTCCATAACGATAATTTAATATAAGACAATACGAGCCAAAATCATTCTCGGCGATTGCTCAGGTCGGGTGTGGTCACGGCGTCTGGCGATTGGAAGTGTTCGAGCGCGTGCACTCGAAATTTGTCTCGCGGTCCGTTCAACAGGTATGAATTACTGCATTAATTCACTATGTAATCTGTACCGCGTAAAAGCCGTGCACAACGCTGTACACCAGCTGACCGACTCGTCACTTCACATTTCGCATCAAAACCATCTCTCCCTCATTAGAACAGAACACTCTTTCGTTTGCTAACCAATCAATCGCTGAGTCAGAGGGGGTCAACTATTGTTCGAAGGCTCTTTTAGCTTAAAAATAACATTTAAAAAATATTAGAAACTCATTCGTCAGGTTGCGCTACGGGGGTGCGGTCTTATGGTGTACACTGTGCATATCGATGGCACGCTGCAACTACTCGAGCGACTGTGGCTGGATGTGATCGACTGAACCCGACCCCCTTAACCTAACTCTTCTTCATTTCCACTTGTCACTGTTGCGACAGTTCGCTCATCCATTCCATCCATCTCTTCTCATTTCTCGCTTGTCACCAC